>JBBPDA010000025.1:16557589-16572589 GCA_037974385.1 Arnoldichthys spilopterus
CACATCAGCTTCAAGAACTGACTGTTCTTTTGCTCCTTAATATATCCCACCCCCGGACAGGTGCTATTGTAATGAATTAGCTAGATTTTCAATGTTATTCACATTACCTGTCAGTGTTAATGTTATGGCTGATGGACGCAGAAAACAGTAGGGTTTAGGTAAGAATGTGATGATTCAGATGTGCCATTTGCACAGCGCTAAGCTTTTATTGTGTAAATTGGATTTTTCACAGAACTTTAAGCATTTCATACAATTGATATTTTAATGAATGCCCAAAAAAAGGAACAATGCATGTGACTAAATAACCATCACTCTGGAGACAAAGAATGGACAAAATTATAGGCCTGTACTGTGAGTAAGACTGTGTGTTCGTGTGTGTCTCTTTGAAGGCCTTTCGCTCTAATTCCATTATTGGGCTTAATGTGATTAACTACAGAACACACTGTGTGTGGATGGAGGATTCAGAGACCATGTCTGAATCTTCTCTTCTCCATTCAACCAGCATCGTCTTTCACAGCATAAACAACATTCTAAAGCTCAGGCGTGACGCTCAAACATCTGAACGCAATTACTGTGTGTGTGTTGGTTGTGGGTGGGGTGGAGTGGGGGTGGGGGTTCATTCGCAGAAGTTCCGATACAACGAGCCTTAGTGAAAAGCAATAAAAAGACAGAACCCACTCACCCATCCCTTTCCTTCTGACAGATGTACATCATAGTTCTTTTCCCTTCGGCTCTTTGTTCAGCGAGGAAGGAGTGGTTGTAAGGATGACTAGGGTTCAAATGAATCATAAAGACCCCCCCCTCCGCCCCCAGCTCCTCCTGTAATTTCCATTTGCTGGATTGATATTCTGGGCTCCATCCCAGTGTTTTTTCTGCTCCGCCAGTTGTTCTCTTGTTTCTCTAATAGACGTCTGATTTACAACGTTGTTTTTTAAAGGAGATAATGAAAAGCTCTGTCAGTCTAAAGTGTTTGTGAAGTAATGTTATTAAGCCCATGCTCTTCTCTTTAAGATTCATTTACCTGCACAGAAGCAAAACCGCTGTACAGGCCTTTCTTCTCTAAGATGGACAGACTGCAAATGGGCAACTGTTAGCTGATTTAAAGGTACATCCAATAACCTCAGTCCTCTGTGGTTGGGTTGTACCTAGACATTAAAAAATCAAGCCTGAACTTAAATTAAATTAAAGTTAATCTATTATCTAAGACTACAGCTGCATTAAACCAAAAAATAACCAGAGTTAGATTTGAAACGTCGCGTTAATTGTAGTTCTAGCTTTTTAGTAAGATTAGATAAGCGTATTTAACATAGACTCTCCATGATTTTGATTTAAGCTGAAATGAAATGTAAATTGGCGTCTGAGGGGGGGTTACATTTTCACAGGAAAATATTTGTACATCCTTAACTTTTGTACATGTATGTTCTATATTTTTGAAGATTTATGATAATATATGGGCAAAAGTATATGGATGCCTGACAACATGAGCTTCTTGTACATCCCATTCCAGAACCAAGGGAGGGAGAGCAAGAGAGCGCAAGATCAGTTGTATTCCAGGCTGTCAGAGGCTGTCATGTTACCTCCTGATGCAGAGAGATGGTTACCTGCTCATAGATAGTCTTGAACTAAATTGCAGTTCCAGTGATGAATCACCTTCAAAATTCTTTGTAGTCTAGACTTAGGCTTAATCTGGGTCTGGGAAACTGGCCCAGAGGGCTTTAGTGTTGGTGGATGTTCCCACCACTCCTTTGGATGGATGAAACCCTCAAACGAGTGCCAGAACACAAGATAAAACCACAAGTCCATTTGCCTTGACTTGACCTTGGTACACAATTTCAAAGGCTGAATGTCCTGCTCTGATTTAAGCACTTCTATAAATGCACTATTTGGGAAGTGGATTTGGCCATGATCGATAAAGTTGTGGATCCCATTTGCACTTTTACTACAAAATTTGATGTGTGTTTAATACATTTTAAGATTAAGATTTTAGCCTATTTTGTGTTGTGGCAGAAAGTCAGACATTTCTTTTAGTGATGTTGCTTTGCATTGATGTATGTAGTCCATTGTTTAGATCTAATCTTGGAAAGTAGTTTTCAAGTTGTGAGAATTTTTACACTTTCTAAAACAGCAAATTCAGAGATTCTCATTTTGCTATGCATTGAAATTATGTCTATGAATTTTTCATTTCCGCGTTTTTCATGTCCACAGAATTTATCATTTCATTTCATATGGTACAGTGTTACTACCTGTAACCATGAGATTCCTTCTCTGATTACATTTGCAAAAATACATTAGTTCTGCTTTGGGACTGCATCTGAGCCATTCTTGGGAATGGTAAAAGGTGGAGTCACTTTGTTATGCTCAGGTTTTTTCCCCTAGGATGGATTTAACAACAGTGATGTCTCAATTCAGTACGTTTTTTGAGGGGTGAGCTTGAATGGCTGTAAATGTGTTAATATTTACATTTTCAGATTATTAGTGTGTCCAACATTTTTATAATCGCCCTAAGGTAATATAGTCTAATGAGCAGTGCACTCTCTTTTGTTTTGTTTAGTTTTTTTAATGAAAAGAGCAAGCAATACAGGTAAGGAAGGTTTGACCGCACTGTGAACTTTGCAGTAAAATATTATTGCAGTATGAGTATTTACTCCCAATACATTGAATTTGCAGTAAAATATGCTTTATTTATATATTGTGTTACATAATAATTATTTATTTGTAATACATAATTAATCAGGTGATTACTTGGTTACATGTGCTTTTCTGACTTTCCTAGATGTCAAAAAAAAAAAAATGTGGCTAATAAGGAGAATTTCCCATGCAGTATTTCACTGGATGTTTGAGTGAGCTTTGAGTGGGAAATAAATTAAACAAAAATGTAAAAGTGTAAATTCAAGGCATATGCATCAGGAATGGCCCTAGGAGATGGGCCCCTGACCTGGGTCAGCTGACGCACCCAGACGCTGCTGTGTTGTCATTTCTTAACATATGCTTTAGAATTCACACACACAGGACGCTTAGCTTCATCTTCTGAAACGCCCTCGGTGTCATTTTGCTGGCTTGCAGCCTGGAACCAAAACAGGAGGCCAAGAAAAGAAAAGGGGCTTGGGGGGGCTTAATTGGCAACAGCAGAGGAAAATAACCTATAGCGCTGTGGGATTGTGCAGGACGGCTGAATCTGAAAAAGAGAGAGTGGGGAAAAGTTTCACTATGTTCCACTATGTCACTGGCACATCAAGACATTCAGCACATGTACATAGGGGAAGGGGGGGAAGGTGCCATCTGTTTTAATGAATTTTAATCCCTGGCCCATGTGCTCTGAGGAATTTGTGTAGTGGCACTTTGTTAATATATCATACATGATGACCTCTGCTGTTGAAGTTATAGTTTGGTCAAAAATCAAATGTACTCATTTTTAACTCCTTAGACTGACCATTTTAAAGCTAATGAAGCTATGGCTAATAAGGTAATAATGCTAATAGGGCTAATAATGTGTGGTTTCTGACAATTAAAGAAAGCCATACATTAGCTGTACAGCAAGAGATGCACCAATGTGGGATTTTAGGCCCATGCCAATAGCTGAATTTTGTTACGTACTTATCAGCTGATACCGATAAAAGCACTTTAGAAATGCTTAAACTAGGATGAAATCTACATGGAGAGGTATAAGTTGCATTAAGTTATGTTTATTTTTGTAAGCTTAGAAAGGAGGTAAAATGAAAAAAGGATTGTAACAGTATTCCAGCGTCACAGTAAAATATCATTTTGAAATATCTGTCAAATCAAAACATCTGTCTGAAATTATTTTCTGGCAAGATTATTTTTTCCAGCAAATATCTTTTAATAATGGTTCCAGTGTCATTGCACATTCCTAGTTTTGGCTCTTTGATCTTGCAACAATAGTTAATAGTAAAAATGACTGTGTGTGTGTGTTTTTTATATGTAAAATACACTGTCACTTATGAACACTTTCTTATTGTCATTTTCTAGATGGAGCTTCTGGATAAGTTTCCTGTGGAGGGTGGGCAGAAGGATCCAAAACGAAGAATCATCCCATTTTTACCAGGTAGGATATGAGAAGTTACACCATACCCCCACCAGGCCCAACTGGTAGTAACAAATGAAGCTAGACGTCATTTAGCTCCAAAAGACTTTAAGTATTTTCTTTTGACTGTCTTCAAAGAAAACAAAGAGCATTGTTTCAGGAACTGCAGACCCAGCACTTCAGTCAATGTTGTGACCTCATTGTTTCCAGAAAGACCAGTGCTGTTTTTCCGTATGCCGATTAAATCATACTCCCTGTTTGCCGCATCCACAGTTGTCCACAGTCTCTAGCAAAAAAAAACATCAGTGCTCGGATCTCAGCATGACTGTTTACAGTAACCTCTAATTTAAACAGTTCTTCACTTAGCTAAAGTATAACCTGTAAGCTAAGGTATGCTAAGTTACCGAAGCTCACTTGTTAAGTTTTGTACTGGCACTCCAATGAAAAGCTAATGGAAGCTAACAAATACTAGGGGCTTATAGCCCATCCCTTGTGCAAACTTGCATGCTTAAGTCCTCAAATGCTTGCCTGAAGCTGTATGAAGTGTTTAAACAGCAACAACAATAGTATATATTGGTATATAATAAGATATTCTATTTGTACAGCATCTTTCTTACAAACCCGATTTCCAGAGAAGTTTTTATAAAATGCATTAAATCAAAAATGTGTGATTTGTTAATGCTCTTAAACTTTTATTTAACTGATAAAACTTCAAAGCAGATTTCAATTGTTTTCACTGATCAACTTATTCATATTTATATTTTTTTATATTAATATTTTTTGTAAATAAACACAAATTTAGAATTTGACACCTGGCGTCTTTGCCACTGTGTTACATCACCTTTTCTTTTAATTATACATTTTCAATGTTTGTCCATTCTATCTTGATACAAGACCGTAGGTGCTCATCAGTCTGTGGTTGCCGTTGTGTCATTCTCCTCTTCATGAAGCTCCATACAGTTTCAATAGGAGACTGATCTGAATTGGCAACAGTCCGGGACACACACTGGCTAAGCCATGCTGTTGTAGCCCATGCAGAATGAGGCCTGGTGGTTTTGACTAAAAATATGTGCTTACATAAGTTGGACTTTCCCACCCATGCTGTGGGCACTGACAGTTGTTACACCTTTCGCTGATAACAGGCTGGATGGTCCATTTCGTCTTTGAAACAGAGAGCTCAAAGTCAATTTTTCTCAAAAACAGACTGAAAAATGGACTCCTCCGACCACAGCACAAGTTGAGAAATGTTTTTTTGAGCTGACTGACAATTCTCAATGAAGTTTGTCACAAAGTGGTGAGCCACCTTTGTTTGCAGAGACTGAGCCTTTGTTGAAAACTCTTCAAGTTTACTTGACATAAAGGCATGAAGCGTTTTTAGCAACTTTTCACCATCTTTTTGATTTTAAAATGGACTGTGCAGATAAGATTCAGGCTGCTACTGCTGTTTTTGGCTATGCATATTGCTTTTAATAGTTCGTTTTCTTTAAAAAATATTACTGATGCATGAACCAAACTGGGACTAAAGCTTTAAGGAAATATGCCATATACTAGTCACATAAACAAGTTTATTTGAGGTAAGAAAACACTTCTCGGTTTAATGATTGTGTGATGATTTGGGCATTTAATTAACTGCTATTGCTCGTCAGCTACTAAAGCCTCATAGATCCAATGAAATAAGAATAGGAGCAGACGCTGGACACCAGACATACCTTGGCTAATCAGCCACATTGGATTTCAGGGCAAAATCAAGTGAATTAGGTCAATCTCTTCAAACAAGACCATTTCAACTCAAGGCATTTAGGCTGAAAGAGGAGACACAGTTGCTCACCTTGACAGCACCTGGCGGAAGCCTGTGTGTGTGTCTGGAACTCGTTTAAAGAGCGCGTACAGGGTCATAGCTCTCAGCTGTGTTTATTTATGACCCTGCAGGCTGTGAAAGGAGACTGCTCTCCCACATGGTAATTCCCTTTTTTTCCTGATCCTAAATGGAGTTCTCCGCTTCATCTCTTTAAGCACTTACTCATCTGTCCATTAATTCATCTGTAGTTTAGAAAAAAAAAAACAGTTTTGCATTATTGACCATTATTTTTAGGGCCTGACCAATAAAATCAGCTGATTATAAGGCTTTCTCCATTTTATCAGTATGAAAGCAAAATCCTACTTATAATGATGCAATAACACACCAGTGTAGTTTACCTTAAATGGTAATGAACAGATAGCTTAATAATAAGTAAGCCCATTTTCGAACAATAAACAATAATTAAACACAGCCTGGCATTAAGCATAACCTCTTATAATAATATGTAATGCAAATCATCTCCTTGGAATTTTAAGGTTCTATGTGCATTTTGAGCAGTTTTGAGAATTTGTGCATTCCATGTAGCAAAACTGATACGAACCTTTTGGTTTTCTAGATAAAAATTTCAAAATTGCATACAACTTCACATTAACACCTCATAATGTTAATAGATTGTCATACAATAAGAATGTTATTGACTCAATTTTGAAAAAAAAAACCCATCAGATAGAACCATAGAATTCCAAGGGGAGGAAATAACAAACATGCAAAGGTTTTCGGATGAGAACTGAGGA
The DNA here is from genome assembly GCA_037974385.1 of Arnoldichthys spilopterus. Lineage (NCBI taxonomy): Eukaryota > Metazoa > Chordata > Actinopteri > Characiformes > Lepidarchidae > Arnoldichthys > Arnoldichthys spilopterus. The sequence goes on from JBBPDA010000025.1 coordinate 16,564,224, forward strand.
AGAATTAGAAAAAAAGTGTTAAATAACAGAACCCAACAAAACCCATGTGAGTGCTGCAAAGCTCTCGTCCTGCACTACAATTTTGAAGTTTCAGGTTTTTTTTTATGTTAAGAAATTTGGAAATCGAGGTCTGACCGCTGAAAGTCTTTTTTTGTTTTAGCTGTTGTTTTTGCCCACATTAATGTATATGTTCTAAATATAATGTGCTTTAATAACATTTACTGTTTTAGCTATTTAGTATCACTATGGGTGGAAACAAATTCATATTTGTTGGTCCAGTGGACATTTTTAAGTGTAGCACCACTTTGGGTTTGGCTTTCAATGATTTTTCAGATGTTCCCCGTTTTGACACCATTCTCTCTAGTCTTTTTTTTTTTTTTTTTTTTTTTTACTGAAATGCACATTGACTCTGGGGTTTCTACAGTATTTATTTGTTTGTGCCAAGCAAACACGTTTGTGAACTGTGGATTTTTGTCCTGCCAGACAAAAAGATGGTAAGAGATGGGAGTCCAGATATTTTGGGAGAGAGGCCAGATATACTTGGTTTAAACTGAAGTGACTTAGGTGGTTTCCTGTGAACTGAGTCTTTGAATTCTTCATACTAGACTTATTTTCTTATGGTCCTTCTTTGGGTTCATCAGCATAGTGGTCAGTGCAGAAGTTTTTGCACAGCATGTTTTGCACTTACTTTATGGCATGAGTCATAGAATTTGAGTCAAGAATGCGGTAAAGGGAAATTCCAAATTTCACCAACATGGATTTTACCTAACCAAGTTGCTGGGGCCTGTATTTCTGTGTTTAAGTGTTAATTTGGTTGTTTTGTGGAAATAGACAGTGTTTTATTTATCTGCTTCTTATTTAAGCAAAAAAAAAATCAATGGTTAAACTAAGTTTTCCCCAGCACAGATTGGTGGGCTGTGACACTTCCACCAGATTTCTGCATTCAGGTTATGTATTGTAGTGATCTAATATTACAAGGTTGCAGGCTACTGCAGAGATCTGTATCAATGAGGACCGAAAAGATGGGGAAAATACAGTGCCTTCAGCAGTTATTTGCTTTACACTAATTGTAGTAGGCCAGTTGTTTTAAGGAATGGTTTAATCCCAGGGAGTTCAGAGGGAATAGAACTAGTACAAGACATACACAGCCAGTGACTCTTGTTTCAATGTTTTCAAGTCCTATCAAATCCTACAATTACATTGTAAGTTGGCCTCTTACTTTGGTTTCCTGCCTTGAATGTGACTTTATTCTCCATTTTTTCCATTCTGATATTCATATTCCTTCACCATTTAAGGTGGAATGGTGGTGGTGGTGGTGGTGGTGATCATGAACACAGAGCACTGCGTTTGCAATGAAACGACAATTTGGCCTTTATTCAGAAAACAAAGCCAAACAACGATTAAGAAAGAGTTATGTATTCAGCTTACTTCTTCAACGCTGCTGTCTAAATCAGCACAATCCTTTCAGATTCTTTCAGAAATCTAGAACATTAAAAACAAACACACTAAAATTGTGGTTACATATATAATGTGGGTTTTGAAAACGATTTTTCGGATGCTCAATAGAAAACACCCAGAAATATTTGAAGCTTAAGAAATGCTATTTAGGCCAGCCCTAATGCCTAGGGAAAATTCCTTACTAGTCCTGGTCTGAGTGATTGCATGGTGCAAACTACAAACGTGCATCTGTAAAAAATCAGGCAAAAGGCTCGTGTTCCTGTAGCCTCATTCTGAAAGCTTTAAAAACACCTGAATGTTGCCTGGCAGGTACATTCCAGCTCTTTATAGAAATTTAACAAGTGTCTGGATATAATGCCTCAGCACTCTGTCAGCAGTATGCATCAGGAACCTCTGTAATTACTGCGCTGCCTATTCCACACATTGTTTTTCAGATTCATTAGTTGGCTTTATAAACACTTCTACAAATGGAGTGATAGCAGATGCTCTGTTTACAACAGGGAAATGCCATTGTAACAGTTACAAGACATGACTAATACATCGATAAGCCATAACATTAACACCACCAGCCTAATCTTGAGTAGGTCCCCTCATGCTGCTGAAATGCACTGTGTGTTCTGACTCCGATAGAAAGAGTCAGAACATTCACTTTACTGTGCAACAGAACCTGCTGTTTTGGAGATGCTCAGTTGTCTAATATATCCCATCCCCTGACAGCCACCATTGTAATGAAATTACTTTATAGTCAGTGTTATTCATGTCACCTGTCAGTGGTGGTGTTATGTATGGCAGATCGATGTACGGTCAGAGGTTACTCACAAGGTTTTTTTGTTTGTTCTGCCGTTTGTTTTCACCCCTAATCAAACATTCAGCCATGTTTTCTGATATTCACACAACTGGCAAAAGTTTTTCTGGTCAGTCATTTTCATGTCCTGCTGAATTAGCTGTGCCAAAACGATTTAGCACTAAAACCCAAATTAGGGTTTTTACCATTGAATTATTGATCCAAGCTAACCTAATCAGACTCTCTGTCTGCAGTGCAATTTGTTCCATTTTGTACAACTTTACAGTTACTACTGTAGTTCAAGATGTGCTGCATTTGTGGGTCTCACATGGCCGCCTGCTGCCTTCACATTTGTCTGATGTTCTTTTTCACACTATCACAAGCTGTGAGGGATTTGCATTGGCAGTTATGTATGTGAACAAATGTCCGTGGCCTTATTTATTACTTTTTAAAACCCATTTATTAAGGTTTTATTTGTTCATCTCAGATTACAACAGAACATGTAACCCCCTCTCCAAACTTGCTCACAAGTCAAAGTCAAAACCACACCACTTCCATACTAGTGCCATGTAACATACAGATGAAGAAATGATGTACCACACAGTGATATCTTAGAAAAAGGATAAGACTAAATATAATTGTAATACTCATATAAAAATATTTTTTTAACATGTAAACTGTTGTGTTGTTGTGAAAATATGGTTTCTCCAAGCAGTTTTAAACAATTATATACATATTTTATATTTTATTTTATAAAATGGGTTGTACCAGGTGCACAAAGACTTAGAACATCCTCAAGGTCACACAAGGAGCCCAGGACAAGATCCGACGACTTACATCTTTATACAACTTCAACATATGTACACATTTGTAAACATACAGTTTAGTGTAAAAGACTGTGTTTAAAGATAACAAGTAACTGAAACTTATTAAAACTGATTCTTTCACAAGGCCTCCTGAATATACAAACCATCTGTATTTAAAGCTTTGTGGATGCTAATCTTCTCAACTAAACCAACACACAAAGCACAGGGTTTCACTTGCTTAGACTTTTCCTTTAGTTTTAACTTACAATAAAGTGATCAGTATCATGACCGTAAAACATTTACTGCTCCTGAACATGAAACAAAATGCTTAGAAGCATTAAGTGTTATTAAAAAGAATGAAGAGAGAGAAAACCAATGAAGTAGAACAAACTTCCACAGCCTTTTCCACCATCCTGCTTTGCAGCACCAAAGACAACAATTCTTAGAACCACTGCAAAGCCAGTGCAAAGAGTTAAAGAGAATCTACCCTTCCCTTTAAAAAACAACAACAAAAAAACTACCTCACTCTTTAAAAGGGGAACTAAACAAATGTCAAAGTCAGAAGTCATGCAGCTGACAGAAGGAGCAGTATGTTGCAGTTGGTAGCAAAAGCCAATGCCAACTGCACCTCAGATTGTAGCTCCAGGACACAAGATCTGCACTACATGCTGAGGTGGTAATAATGATTGCCAATAGCTAAGCCACAGCATCAATCCAATTCCACATGGTTTAACACTAAAAAATATACATAACATTCCAGTTTCACAGCTCCCTTATTAAAAAAACAACCAGCAAACAGCAAAAACAGTACCCAGCAAAATCAGCAGATGGGCTTCTGAACTGATGTTATGGGCCATATTTGGTAAAACATGAATGTGAGAGCAGACTCGGGTATGTGGTATGGTATGTAAACATTGTTTAACTTTCAGAACATACCCTTCACTCACAATCCATATGGTCCATATATTAGACCAAAGCTGGAAAGCAGCCGTTTTTGCTTTACTTGTTTATTGGGTTTAACAAAAATATCTATTCGTGTCCATAGACGTTTTACAAGAAGTAGAGTATAATATGTAAATATGTGCTATATAAATGACCCACAGTTTTAAACCAGAAGTTGTATTAATACTTTTTAAAAGTAAATGTCACGATGGTTAGCTGAGCATATATGAAATATAAATAAAGCTAACTGAATATACACATTAGGTTACCACTACCCTAACTCCCTACTCACAATAAAAACACATGGTGTTTGTCCTTTACATTTCCCACAGAATTGCCATTGCTACAGAATTGAACTGGCATTTAACCATCGTTGCTTTTAACTCCCGAATGCAACGAAAAACCAAGCTCACACGCTTAACAAAGCTTGCGAGAAGCAGAGTATCGGGTCAGTCTGGAAGGGCCACACCACAGGGGAAGAGCATCTTGTTCTCATTAAGACCCTTGCTGGTCGTCTTTCAAAAAAGGAAGGTGGAAGTGCGCCGCTGTGTGATTCATCACAGACCTCAAAGTAGTGCAGAAAAATAGAGACATGGACATGCAAAGCAGCAATGACAAACGGAATAGGATACAATGACATACATTTGTGACAGACTACTGAAAGTTAGTTTCAGTTCATGATTACTCACCATCAGCCCTCTTCTCCTCCAAGACACAGAAACGGTGAATAGCAAATCGAAAATTTGGGAATCAGAATTGTTTCAGATGTTCCCATTGATAAATACAAGTTGGAGCATTATTCATAGCATATTCATTCAAGTGGTAATTACATAACTCGTGTTTATTCATCACTAAGCAGTTAGTTGAAAAAGAGAGGACATAAAGACGTTAGAAACTGTTGGAGTAAGAGCTTGGCTCTGTGTTTTTTCCAGTGCTGAAAGTAAACCATGTGCTTTTACTGCTTCAACCATATTTAGTTAATCTAGTGTTGACCCCAGTACACACTGTTCCAAAAGTACACACTGGTGTTTTTCCTGTACACACACTCCTAGTCACACCATCCATTATCCTCAGGTCTTGACTTCCTGAGAGCTATAAAATTAAAGTTAAAGGATCCCAAAAACCCATTTAAGTGCATCTCTCATCACTCAGCTGCCCAGATCTGGCTCAGTGATAAGTGTTGACTGTGGCATGTACTTTGGTCTTGATAAGAGTTTTTATAGTGGGTATTCCCAAACTTTGCGATAAATTTGGTAGATGATAATGAAATGTAGTAGCTCATGAATCAAAGCAGATACAATATAATTACATGCAAAAGAGATCTACTTTCACATAAGGTAACCAGATCCTTCAGCATAAAGGATTAAGAAAAGTTACAGTGAAGGATTAAATTGGGATTTGACATTTATCACATATTTCGAAAGGGGGGGGTGGGGTTGCGAGATGGGCCAGGATTAAGCCCCAGACAGCTCTGGCCCAGTTTAACCCCTGGTTAAGATATTATTGAGCATTTTGAATGAGCCATAACATTTTCATATTATTACACAGACCACACAAACACTGCCAGTTATAAGTGTAGTGTGCAGAAACCAGGATTTTTGCATTGCGCTCAAACATGTGCCAGTTGAACTAAATCTCATGTGCAGTCCAAGAAGTGACTCTGTTGTGTTTTGTTCCCAGGGAAAATTTTGTTCAGGAGGAGTCATATCAGGGATGTGGCCATGAAACGCCTCCGGCCCATAAATGAATACTGCAGGGTAAGTGTTGCATCAGCCATCATGACTTCTTTTTCTCTCTGGAACCTTTCTTTTTTTTTGAAACTCTTACCATTTTCATCAAAACATGAGCGTGAGAGTGGACTTTCCACAAAGAGACCAAAACACCTTTTGCCATGAACCATCCAGTTTTCTCCTATTTAAAAAAAAATCTTTAATGTAGTATGTAAACCTTACATTTCAAAAATATCCAGCTGTGTATAGATGTATAGAAGCGTAGATGTTTTGCAAGGAGTCAAATATGTGGACATGTGCTATATGAAAGACACATGTAGTTTTAAACCAGAACAGTTTTCTTAATAGTTTTAAAAGTGTTAATAAGTGATAATTTCAGTTTTTAATTTCAAGATAGTTACTGAAACTTATACTAAAAATAAATAAAGCATCTTATGAATTTGCAGCTAAATAAACAAATTATTCAAATCTTTCTTTTTAAATATTGATCAAGTTTGGTTGCAGTAACTTCAAAATGATTGTACCATTTTCATCAGTCTGGTATCAGCAGAAAGATTCATTGTGCTGGGTGGGGAAGAGCAGTTTGTACTCACTAGATGAGGGGAACGAAGTCTTAACTGTTCACTCGCTACAGCACAAGCCACTGTAAAAGTTTACAAAGTTCATGACACTAGCACTACTCTGCTTCAGTTACATCACCCAGCATTCACTATACTTCTGTGGGATCGAACCAGATGAGCTAGCTTTCACTACAACCCCCCACCCCCCCATGCATCAGTGAGCCTTGGGAGCCCATGACCCTGTGGCTGATTCACCAGTTGACCTTCCTTGGATCCTTTTTGGTCGGTACTAACTACTGCGTGGAACACTCCACAAGACCTGCTGTTTTGGAGACGCTCTGACACAATAAATACAATAAAGCCCTTGTCAAAGTGGCTAAGATCCTTAAGCTTACCCATTTTTCTTGCTTTCAGCACATCAGCATCAAGAACTGGCTGTTCACTTGGTGCCTAATATATCTCACCTCCCTGACAGGTACCATTATAATGAAAGAACTAGATATTCAGTGTTATTCACTTGGTGGCTGAACAGTGAAGTCAGGAGAAAAGACCTGGTCCGACCTTGTGTGTTTAATTGAAACTTATGCTTTATAATTATTATAAATACTTGTATCTATTACCCCATGTAGTGATTTTGTGTTCTGACGTAGTGAAAATAGATAAGAAACTTTGTTTGCTTAATGTTTTGTCATTAATTAATGTTTTCACAGAACAGTGCCCACAAAAGGGTGGAGAATCCGAGCTTGGCTGAACCAGCTTTTGTCAGCAAGCCTTAGCTCTGTGTTTAGTTGTAAAGGGCTGCCTAAAGAGGAAATGGCTTTTTAAAAAGAAAATGTTGCCCTTAGACTTTTTACAAGTGTCTGCATAATAGTCATGATTTTTGTTTTGGTGTATTGCCAGAAAGTGCTGTTTTTGTGCTGTGGCAGAGTGCTGACACAGAAGGGTTTTCCCTCTCTGCATGAAAAGGTGCCAGATTTCTGTGGTCATCAGATCAAGAGACTAATAAGCGCAGTTAAGCACATTTCAAATCTGTCTCACACTAGAGGGAAATGAGGGAAGTGTCCGGATATAAAAGTTTCCTTGCTGCCACGAGTGTATTTTAGGCCTAACTTGTGTTGCTGGAACAGGAGATAAACGTAAACTAAACTTCTAACATAAACTACATTTATTTTTCTGACACCAATCTGATATTTTCTTTAAAAACTGAAAAACGTTATTTTTTTAAATGAATCACTTCACAACGGACATCTAAAAATTGTCTATCATTCTGTTCTGCTACCTTACAAGAAGAAATACATCAGCAACACCTGTACCTCCTCAAAACAAAGCAACAGCCAGTTTGGTAAAGAGCACGGGTGGTTGGTTTGAAAAGTGCTAGGGATGTCCTCAGTTCTGATTGGAAGGAGGATGAGTGTGTTTTTCTTTGGGGGTAAGTGGGGCATGATCTCTCTTATCGATGGGGTGGTAGTGATTGTAATTGTGGATTGGGGTGGCAACCATGTTCGTTTGGCTCTTGGGCGATCATTTTAAACAGTCGTTGGGACAAAATCTACAGATCTTAAAGTCGTGTGTAAGAAATGGGGGAAAAAGATGGTGGGGACATGTCCCCAGCGTCCCCAGCATAAATGACACCCAGTGCTAACTGGTGTATCATGTGGTCTGTTTTGCTTTATGCTTTGTGCTATTTCAGAATGTGATTTCAGTTTAATACAACTTTATGTTGCTAAAGTGATTATGACTAACTTGACTCTAGCTTTACGCTGAAATGTTTGAAAGCATCTCTGTTACTTCTAGTACCCGATTATCTCAGCTGCCATTTTTAATACACTATACAAGGCCTAATACTCAAATAAATAAATACTCCGATGCCTTAATCTTCTCCTAGTCATTTCACCAGACCCCCCTTACAGTGTTTATGTGGTTCAATGAACCAAAATAATTCACTTTTACCAGACCATTTCCAACCCTTCCTACCTAACATACATCGATCAGCCATAACATTATGACCACTGATCAGTAAAGTGAATTACTTCCACTATCTAGTTATTTTGTTACAATGGCACCTGTCAGGAGGGTGGGATACGTT
>JBBPDA010000025.1:16579141-16597682 GCA_037974385.1 Arnoldichthys spilopterus
AGAGAGAGAGAGAGAGAGAGAGAGAGAGAGAGAGAGAGAGAGAGAGAGAGAGGGAGAGGGAGAGGGAGAGGGAGAGACATTTGCGATTGTAATATGAATTGAAGCAAATGGTGTGAGGTAATTAATTAAAAACTTTATCTACCTTTCAGTAAATCCTCAGATCAAGCAAAGTACTTTCCTTTTTGACTGACTCCATTAATTTACCAGTAGGACTCACTATATTTAGGAAACTAAATTTAACAAATTGTAATATTAACACATCCCATCCCAACTTTTTTATATGAAGTCTTTCAGCTAGATCAGCCTAACTCTGACAGTGTTGACAGTCCTGAGCAGTGGGACAAGAATGATCTAGTTAATAGTGGAACTAATAGAAATACTAGGGGGACGTGTTAATTAAGATGGACTGTTTTCTTGTACTGCTGGCCATCTAATCGTACTACATGAGACAAGCTCAAGAAAATGAATGATTTTCACAGTTAAAGACTAAACAAGTGTGTTTTCTTGACTGTTTAGCCATAACGGACATTCTTTTAAATATTGAAAGAGTGAAATAAATACTTAGCACAAAGGGGTTACATCCAAGGCACCCAAGGTATTAATGTTCTGGCTGATCTGGGTTCATTCACATATGCACAATATCATGTCTTAAGAAATAACGAAGCCAGAGCACATTTGTATAAGAACTACAGTCCTCTAGAAACTCACACGCTCTGTCATTTTATTGTTGTTCGGACATGTTATCATTGAAAAGACATAAAAATACTACCACAGACCTCATCCTGACGAACTTATCCAGGCAAATATAAGTTTGTTTGATTATCTACAATTGGATTAAGGGGAAATAGTGTAAATTAGATTTAGTTTCTCCTCCTAAAGCAAAGCTATACCCAATGCAGCTTCAGTTTTCCTGTACTAGTGTTCATCTGTGATCTAACATTTACCTTTTCTTTTTAATCTGTTTGCAGGGAACCCATCGGGAAAAAGAAATCAGGTAAGGAAGTGCCATTAATGATGCATTAACTGTAGTGGGGGTAAGTGGTAACTCCATTTTACAGCCTAATTCAGTCTGAATCTGCCATAGACAGCACCTCTATATTAAAGAGTAATTCTGTTTGTGAGCTGTACTACCTGTAATCCAAGAACTGTACCTTAATCTTGTGTTTCTTTGTGAATATTTTATCCCTTGTATTATCTGAACTGCCCTTTGCCTTTTCCACCTTTTTATTCGAGTCCCACTTCTCTTACAACGACTCTCATTCGTTTTCCCTCATCAGGCATTGTGGAGAGAGCGACTTCTTTCCTAAAGCGAGGTAGTAACTGCCACTTGCTTGGCCATGCTCTTTGTGTGTGAGCCCTCGAAGTGCACCCCCACTCTTGAGTTCCTGAGGTGGGCTGGGGGCAAAGCTTGGTGGTTGTTCCTTGTGTGATGATCGCATGGCTGTGTAGTGGTGGTCTAACTGGTGGTGGAAGGTCATGCGTCAGCCACTGAAATTAACAAATGGGCTAAACTCACTCCCTGATTCTAGTGATCGTTTTAATGGAGTTTAATGATCATGCTCTCGTTCACTTACCCCAAATGTAGTCAGTCAGCCTCGTGTTTAGTGTCTGTAGGTTTATCCATAGTTTTGCTCTGGTGCACGTAATGAAGGCGAAAGCAGTGAGGACTGTACAGACTCAAGTCATACACCTAAGTCAACAGAATAGATGATTTTTTTTTGTTGATCTGATCATTAGCTGACCGCCATAGTTCTAGGCGGAGATGCATGTGGTACATTGCCAGATGCCACATTGGCAAATCTGTTGGAGATTGCAAAACTAAATAAGCACATTTCAGACACTAAACATGTGATCAGCTGTATTTGGGATGAGAGAAAAAAATTAAATCAAACTTTAGTTATTGAGCTATTACTGTAGTACCATCGGTAAATGTGGTAGAAGCGTCTTTTTATGGCGCTAGTAGAATTAGAATAGGGTTGTAGTACATACCTTAGACCCCATCTTGCATTAGATATACAGTCCATAAGCCAATGACCGTCCTAAAGATGCATGCGAAACGGACCCAAAGCATTACAAACACACAGGCTTGCATCATAAATCCAGTATGTTCTGGAAGTCTAAACTGGTCATTGCTGTAGTCATGTACAAAAAGGGGCACTGACTCCTGGTGAAACGTACAAAAAAGTAAAGGAAAAGAAATTGCCCTCTACATCGAATACACTTCTGAACATTTAATAATAATACATAAAATGTGGCCTGTGCGAACGTTAAGGCATCTTGTATGTTTTTACATTTTGCCTTTTTTGACACTATGAAAGAAATGCCTGTAGAGGAGGTGTGCACTGATTTAGAAAATCAACAAAATGTAATGGGATCAATCAGGTCTCCCCTGTTGTGGCTGTAGTCCTTGACAGACAGAAAGGTATGGATGGCAGTAAATTCTTAAAGTAAATGAGTAAATGTGCCAGTTTATCTTCAGAACATTCAGGTAAAAATCCAGCAAGCCCCATGTCAAGCCCCACAGTATTTAAACACAAAAATAGTCATTTTCCATATGCAGCACTTGACTTTACATTAAATTTGTATCTTATGCAGCTCTACTAAGAGAATATGTCAGAAAGATGTGGTCAGAGGTGTGTAACCTAAAGCTGGAACAAATATATTTGTTAGTCTTGTTTGTGGCTTCTCACAAGCGCTCCTGTACTCCTTATGAATCCAGATGGGCAGGAGTTCAGTACCTGTAGTGATTGAGGATAAAAAAGGATGGCTATACCAACCTTATACCAGCCATTTGATTGGGGGGGTGACTTAGGATAGATTAATCTGAGCTTTTGGTTGTAATCTGAGCCTTTTCTTATGCAGCTGGCTTCAGCCGGTCATAGAAATGGTCAATTCTTGTCATTTGCAGCAGCATTCACTGCAGTTCCTCTGGTGATTTGGTGTGGATTTCTTTTTTTTCTCTTCTCTCTTTGCACTAAACTGTCCTGTCTCAGCTTCCATTTCCACCACTTCTAACTTCCCAATAATCACACCAGCCTCACTCTGCTCTTCTTGCCATACCAGTGTGAGTGAAAGGTAGTTTATCAATATCTAAGCATTTTGTCCTTAACAGGAGACTCCACTGCAGCTGACCCACTTCTGCTGGACCAGTATGTGGCTGTGACGGACTATGAGAAGCAGGAGAGCTCAGAGATCAGCCTCTATGTGGGACAGGTTGTGGAAGTCATAGAGAAAAATGAATCCGGTGAGGAGCAAAGACGCAGGTTTATTATGTCTGTTTATGACGCTTTATTATGTCGTAGGGGGCTGCTATCCAACAGGTTAGAGGTGACTAGTGCAGGCCAATGAGAAATTTCACAATGATTTTAATATATATATATATATATATTTCTCATTGTCCTGCACTAACCTCTAACCTGTTGGATAGCAGCCCCTACGACATAAAGCATAATATTTAAATTTACTTTTGCAGTCTAAACATTCTCCACAGGGGGGAGCACTCTGTTAGCACACAAGTATTGAACCGAACCAAATTGAATCAGCTTTATTTGTTCCTAAATAAAGGGGAAATTCATAACTGTGCATTTAAACATTTACAAGACGACAACAGACATTTTATGAAAAGTAATGAAGTTCATAGTAGCTTTATTGATTGAAAAATTGTATGTATAAAAAGTCAGATAAAATGTTTGCTGTTATAATTTAATATACTCAATTGATCATGAAATTTCTCAGTTTCATTGTGAAGTCTCTTATGGATTTCAAATGACCTGTGTACATTTTACCTTTACATTTATTCAAAGCTGATGCTTTTATCCAAAGTGACTTCCAAGACACAGGAAACAATCATTTCAGACCTGCACAGGGCAACACTAAAGTGAGTGCTACAGAGAAGTCAACACATTTCTCTTAGTTGTAAAATACAGATGACAGGCGCTACAATAAAAAGGAAGTGGAACATTCCTATCTGGGAGACATTCTCTAGGCTGTTATCAGGTAGCAATAGTTTTTACATGACCTAGAGACTGATGGGCTTAGGTGCTGAGATGGATGCGGATCGGTTGAGTCTTGAGATGCTTCTTGAATGCGGAGAGAGACTGTGCAGATCTAGTGTAGCTGGGCAACTCATTTCACCATTGAGGAATAATGAAGGAGAGTCATGTGTTTGATCCCACATGGGGATGTCGCTGTGTAGCTTTCCTACAATTTATCATTTCAAACCCATTGAGTGTACATTAAATTATGTTTTAATCAAGTAATTACAACCGCTGTAGACATAACAAATATGGTTGCACATGATCTTGTGAGCAGGACAGGCCTTGTAAAGGAGGCACCACTTTTACTTTTTTCTCTCTCATTCACTTGACTCAGATTTAGTCAAAAAGCACATCCCTAATGTTTGCTGATGACTACAGCAAATTCGCATTTTAACTCAAATATCTGGTTGACCGAGCATATCAAAACAAAAGACATTATAGTCTTAAACAGGTAATGAGCCTTAACTTTCTTTCTTTTTTTTTAGGTTGGTGGTTTGTAAGCTCAGAGGATGCTCAAGGCTGGGTCCCTGCGACCTGCCTGGAGGCTCAGGATGACCCAGATGATTTCTCTCTGCCTGCAGAGGAAGGTACTTAAACTCTCTTTGTTCTCATCCTCTCCTTTCTCCAGCCAAATCCAACTGCATAGGATCCCCACGTGTAGGCTACACTGCCAACCCCTCACTAACTAATCTTGGCAAAAATGGAAATACTGTTCTGGGCAATCGTGGTGAAAAGTAGTGCAATGCAGATGTCTACCCCATCAAACATGGCAGTGGGAAATGCAGGCCGAGCTGAATTCTGGTTGGAAGGGTTGATGGATGATCCAGATCTGTGCATATTTTATTATTCCAGACAGTTTCAAAATCTCAGTATTTTGTAAAGTTATATTTAACATGTGCTACACTGTAAGGATATCCTTAACAAATGGCCCCGTCGCCTCCCACTCTCCCCCCAAACCGCTTTACCAAATTTTTTTTTTAAAGTCACCGTTCGTTTTTATGTGTGTGTGCTTGTCCTCTGCTGGAGTGTGCCGGAGATTCTGGTCACTGCCGAGGCACGTGGGTCGCCGGCGCACTTTAGGGGATCTGTTCAGCACAAGCTTTGGGCAAGGTGGAGAACCACATCTCTTTTTTTCCCTCCTCTTTTGGTCATGATGGTGTGTCTGGTGTCTTTTCTGCATGAGGCACCATGCATGCATCGCATGCTGCATGAAGTGCATGCAGTGTAAAACTGACTATACCAATACCTGAAGTATGGAGCTAAATGCTTGTTAGCCTGTCATCATCTTTCAGGGCAGTATTCCTGCCGTGTCGCTGCTGGCTTTAGTGTATTCTGCACCACAGTATGACTTTATGGATAATGAACCTGTGCTGTGTTTTGTCCACAAATGCGAGGTTCAGCAAGCATAACTGAATGTTGACAAATGTCTTATTCACCCTAATGAGAAACTAAAGAACTTAAACTCATCAGTAATTGTGAAATATATCTAAATGTAGAGAGAGTAATATCACACATATATTCTGCATGTGTGTGAATGGTCACACTCACTGTGTCTGTCCTCACTTTTTAATGCAGTTTTTTTGACATGGAGTAATGTTAGCTCCCAAATGGTGCAACCGTTGACCCAATTGAGTCCAAAAGAGCCCACTTGGCTTTTCTTTCTGGGCAGATAGGATGACCCTCCCCCTTCCCCCTTCCCTAGTCTGTACAGGCTTTTACTAGCTGATGTTAATCATATTTTTCAAGTTGCTGCAAATGCAATTACATTGCTTAGGCAGAGGCTTGAAAAGATGTGGCGACACCTCCTGAAACTTTGAGAGAGCCTTCACTCTCCTAGTGTTGTTGGCATTGTGTGATAGGGGGAGCCCCAGCTAGAGGGTGGAACTAGAGACGACTTCATAAGCCTTGCTGACTTGTTTGTAAGTGATCCACATGTCTTTAATGAGAAAAACCTTCACCATATCCTAATCTGTAAAGCCTCACGAACGATCTGTATGCATCATGAATAATTTGAGATCTCCTTGAAAGCTTTTCCTAAAATCTGGTCTTAACCTTTTGATGCACACAGTTATACCAGTACGGTGATTGTCTCAGACCCTGCAGAATCTCTTGGTAATAAAACTCTTATTTACATCAGTGGATGTAAACATTTAGACATTTAAACGTGCAAAAAAGGAAGAAATCACCCTTTCAAAAACACACGCCTCCCTATATACATTACACACATTCACCCAGGAGAGTGGTCTTAATGGATGGGTAAATGGGTGTGATTTATGTGTGGGACTTTAATTCTTTATACAGAAATGAAACCCGATTGTTATTTTTTGCAAAATTGGCTTGAATTTGATTCCACATCTTGAATGTAGACCTAGTTATTTTATGATATGTTTTTAGGTATAGGTGTAGGTAAAGTAGGCTAAACCAAGAGTTATCCAGCTTAAGCTATTTTAGTATTGATAGTTGGCCCATTTACATTCTTACAAGTTCTTAAGCTACATGTATGTATTTTCATGAAATCTCATGTTTTCATTAGGTTGAAAGTTTTTTGTGTATTCTATAAAGTTCATCCAAACTGTAGGTTTGAAAGAATGTATTTGTAGGTGGAGTGTATAAAGGTGAAATATACCACAAAAACAAGCAGGGCTATAAAAACTACAAATTAAGCCACTAAATCAGATTAGACTGATTAAGCACTGAACAGTTATTCTTTATACATGATTTAAAGGCTGTTTTTGAGCTCAGGTCTTACAAAAAAAGCACTCGATTGGGCGCAATCACTACAAGTGAACACTACAATAACTAGTCCCTGACTCCAAACGTAGCCTGCTAAATATCTGGCCCAGTCACTGGTGAACTATATCCAGTCAGACCACAGGACATGGAAAGAGGAGGGAGACCGTTCCCCTCAGCTCAAAAAAAAACAAAACAAAACATGATCACAGAAAGCATGACTCAACAGAATTTAATGACTCCAACAGTCCATACTACCTGCATGTGCTGATCCAATCCTTCACACATCACTTTGTTTTTCCCTTTCACACAGTTTTTCAAAACTTATGACTGCACAAACTGTTCGGACCAGTTGTACTAAAAGGTGGTATAGTTGGTGGTGACCCCCCCACCCCCCACTGTTCACACTACTCAACTTGAGTCTTACTTGTGATCTGGAATCTTGAGGTTGTCTAGTTAACAGTACAGAGATCCCACCACTGTCTAAATTGTGTAGTGTGAACAAGACATTAGTACAGCTGTTTTTCTTGGTCTTCCCCCTCTGGTCCATTGTTGCTGGACGCTGCATGCTTGCTCCATGCTTTCAACACAGTTTCTTGTGGTTCCCTGTTAAGTTCAGTACCAAAATAAAGCTCAACGTGTATTATAAAATCAATTCAGCTGACTGGAAATGTCAGATAACTAGTAATAATGTCCATTTTAACCATAATCAGAATCACAACTTTGCCTGAACATTACACTGGTATTGTAGCTTTTTTATTAGTTTGGCATGGGTGAGCTGCATGTATGTGAACATACTGTTCACTCTGAGGCATATATTAGGACTTTGGAAAATATCTACTCTATTCTGGAAATGGGCTTTGTACATGAGAAGGAACATGTTCTACATTAACATTTTATACTGTAAAAGTTGACGATGATTTAGGAGTGCAGACACAACAGCGAGTCTGATCTTCAGTGGCTCATTACATCATCTTTTAAGTTTAGATGATGTATTATTAGTATGTTTAGCATATAACCCCTAACGCTACTCAGTGTTGCCTCTTGGAAATGGGTCTTGTGGAATTAGAAAATAATGTCATCAACACAGTGCTGATAAATTCATAAGGAAATCTGCTTGGTGACCTTGCTGTCAAATGCTGTACCAGTCAAAACCCTAATGCAGTCTTGCTATGGCAATGACATGCTGCCAAGAGCAAAATACAACAGGGATCAGTAATATGTGCTCTCCACTGCGATTTTTCCCCATAGACTGCAGAAAGGAACATAATCAATACACTCTTTGTTTAACAGAATTGTTTTCAGTGTGAAATGCTTTAGGAAAAGTGGTGCTTTATTGTCGAACTGGAACATACCCAAAACAATATCAGGGAAAAATGTGCTGCAGCGCTGGAGTTAGCAGACCCATAAACTGTATGTTAATGCTGGTCTTTTCTTGACTCTGCAGAAGAGAAGTACACAGTGATCTACCCTTACACAGCTCGCGATCAAGATGAAATTGATTTGGAAAGAGGCATGACTGTGGAGGTCATTCAGAAAAATCTGGAGGGCTGGTGGAAAATCAGGTAAGGATACAAGCACAAATGCGGCAATTTTAACCCAGACAGGGAAAATCGAATGAAAAATTCAAAACAATGTAGCATATCCCCCCTAAAACTACCCATACATATTTAGTATTTTTACACTGGTTTTTTCTTAACTGTCCCAAATGTGTAGTCACTGTTTATGGAGGATGGTCCCCACTGCAGTGGCTGATATGTGACAAAATAAAAATAATTTAGCTATAATCAACCATCAAATATTGTGTAAAAATGAACATGTCGTCTGTAGGTACCAAGGTCGTGAGGGCTGGGCCCCAGCATCCTACCTGAAAAAGGCGGACATCCTGAGCCAGAAAATGGCCGCTGGAGCAGCAGCTCATGCCAGCACCAATGACCTAGACGGAGCCTGCAGGCAGCAGAATGTGAGCAAAGACAACAAGGAGAACCAGAGAGAGCGTTTTGCTCCATTTTCAGACAACAAGCGCAGTAAGTTGAAATCAGTAGAATGCACCAAACGGGAGCATCTTCCAAAATATTCTTCTTATCTAAGTAAAAGGGAACATTCCATTCCAAGAGCAGGGTTAAAATCTCCTTGGTATACAAGTTGTACTTGAAGATAGTAATAATGCACTTCATGTTTTATTCATGACTTTTTTATATTCATATTAAGCTTCACATTCTCAAACCACACAGCTCTTAACCACATAACTCCGTTCCGTAGTAGTTATTGAATGGTTTGCAGTAGTTACTGGGAAATAAGCTTTAAGGTAGTAACTGATTAATCAGCCTGTACTGGTTTATGTTGAACTTTTTTTGAACTTGTTTACTGGATTTTTTTAAATTTAGTATGTGAGCATCAAAAATTTTGAATATGTAAATATTATTCTCATTTCACAGAAGCTGGTGCACGACAGAGACCCCCTCCACGCCGGGATCTAACAATAGTAAGAGTGCAGCTTTTATTAAATTGCTAATTCAGCAGAAAATCTAATTTACACATCAAATTCCCCTTAAGTATAGCTACGAAGTAATGGAACCTTATACCCTATCATTGTGTACTGTGTAGATAAATCATCACACGCTTGCCATGTTATTTCTGAAGTCATATTTTTGTCTTGCTTATGAGATTCCTTACACTGTATGACTCAAGAATAAACATGGACAAAAGTTCGATCAGACTAATAAATTTACAAACAACAATAAATCAATAAATAAGTTTAAATATTGATCTAGCTTCCACTATTTGTTACACATTACCCTTATAGCTCCAGTGTTAAAATAAATAAGGGGACATTTGAATAAGGGGACAATATTGTGAATTTGATTTTCATTGCTAAACTATCATTTTAAATCTCAAATGCCACTTCTTCGGGGGTTCTGTTCAGGATTTTGAGGCTCTAACAAGTTGTACCTTTTTTTTGTCTGGCCATCTTACAATCTTCCTTTAGCCAAGAGGAGTGAACCTGCCCAAGCCTCCAGTACCTCCACAGGTAGAAGAGGAGTACTATACCATTGCTGACTTTCAGACAACCATCCCTGATGGCATCAGCTTCCAGGCAGGAGTAAAAGTTGAGGTGAGATGAACAGTGCAAGTTACTGAACAAAAATAGTTTATACTTTCAAAGGCTTGATCTCCCAGTCCTAAACTAAATATGATTTTTAATAAGCATGTCATTAGTGTTGCCATTTACTTTAAGACCAGGCTTAATCATGGGCATGATTCTATATGTATCCTATCCCAGTGCAATCAAACCTCAGCACTTCATTTTGATGGTCCAGGGTAGATGCTTTGTATATGCTTATCTGGTCTTAAATGTCCATTAATCTAAGTATCTGTTGAACTGTAATTGACTTTTTCTTTCCCCTTAACCTAACATTGTCTAACCCCAACCTGTACACCACATCTAAACTTTTACCTGACCCTAACCCTGCAGCGCAATGTTACCAGGAAGTTTAGTATAGATTTGAGTAATTCTAGATAATGTAGAGGTGCCCAAAACAAAGGGGGGAAAACTTATTCTTTTTTTTCCTCTTTCAAGGTGATTGAGAAGAATTCCAGTGGCTGGTGGTATATTCAGATTGATGAAAATGAAGGCTGGGCTCCGGTCACTTTCTTAGATAAATATAAGAAGACCACCAGTGCTTCTAGACCTAATTTCCTAGCCCCCCTGCCTGGTGAGATGGCTCAGTTGAAGCTGGAGGATGGCCCAGCCAATAACAGCACAGAAGATAACTGGTCTAAACCCCTGCCAGATGAGCCCTCTTCTAGTGCTGACTTTGCCACACGTCCCAAACTGAGAGACTGGAAGTCCAGTGCTGCGAAGAGCAGTTCTCCTTTTTCTGGACCTTTACCTCCAGCTCCTTCGGCACCTCCTGCTGAGGAGAAACCCGCTCTCCCGCCAAGGAGAGAATCCATAAATAAAAGCCTTGAAATAGAAGAAAAACCTAAACCAGACATTTCCAAACCACTTCCACCCAAGCCTCCAGCTCCTGGGGTCATCTTGCCTTTAGTGCCCCCCAAATCAGTGCCGTTTAAACCGGACAAGCCTCCAGAGCCAAAAAAGGAAGAGAAAAACAAGCCTTTGCATTTGCGCAATGAGATGGGTTTGGAGTGTGGCCACAAGGTGTCCATTAAGGAGGTCAAGAAATTCAATCTGAAGCCTGTGCCAAAGCAGCCCCCAAAGCCCAAGACTGATATCCAAGAAGAGAAGATGGATTCCATAAGTCCAGCGCCTTTCCTCAAGCCTAAACCAGTCTTAAGGCCCAAACCAGCACCTCCTACCAAGCCTGAACCCCCTGCCAAGAATGAGTTGGACATTACCAACCTAAGAAGCAAGCTACGTCCTTCTAAACCACCTGAGCCTAGCAATGTCACAGGTGATTCTAGCCAGCACAATGGCACCAACAGTCCTGCTTCCAATAATGCCGTTAGTAATGACAGGCCAAGTGAAGAACAAAAATGTTTACCTAAGCAGCAAAATGGTCATGATCAATCAGACGTTCCTAAGCCCCAAATGTCTGGCAACAAAGAGCCACCATTAAGGCCCAGTAGTGCACCTAGAAGGCCTCCTCCACCAAAAAAGGGCTCCGAGCCATCCAGTCCCACTGAAATCAAAGCCCCGTTGCAGAACGATGTTCAGGAAGCCAAGCCCACTGCCCCTTCCCAGAGCAGACCACCACCACCCAAGCCAAAGGCCTTCTTGCCTCCACCCACCAAAGACAAGGAGAAAGAAGAGCCTAAAGCAAAAGTGCCTGTGCCTCCAAAGCCCATGATTAAAGCTGACAAACCTGGGCCTCCAAGGGACAAACTTCCACCTCTGATCAAAGATCCAGCCAAAGAGGAGCATTTCCTGGCAGTAGCGGACTTTGAGGGAGACGACCAAACACCTGGCTTTAAAGAGGGCGCTTTATTTGAGGTGCTTGAGAGGAACAGCACTGGCTGGTGGTTTTGTAAAAATGTGAGTGATGGGTCAATGTCTGAGGGCTGGATCCCTTCCAATTATCTTTCCAAAAAACAATAGGTACTCGTAGCTCCTTGTTTACTTTTTTTTTAATCAAGTATTTAATTAGTCTGTTATTTATGGGTACCTTTCAGTCAAAGTCTTGTTACATTCCATTCTTTTGCAAGTTCAAACAGATCAACATTAATTTGTTTGTGCTTGCTTGTTTCTGACTGTCCCCTTGGGGACGTGGGAGGAATTAACGTGTGGCACGGAGACACTTCTTTGGGAGAAAAATGTTGAATGTCTCACATTCCTAACCCATTGTTCTATGCATGTTAACCAAGCTCATACTATTTTTATATTTAGCTCTATAATCAGACTAGCAATATATAAATGACTCCTTGCAGCCTCTGTGCTATTGTGCCTCAGTATAATATGCCAAGCTCTCCAAGCCTATCTACAGTATATGCACATTAGTAAAACGTTGACTCCAAATCAAATGTACATCAGCCTACACAAAAAGCAGCGCTAGGATGCCTAGAGATGTGCGCTTAAACCACACAAACACACATCTTTAGCTAATTTTAGCTTAATCAGGCGTAAACCAGCTGTCACCAAGGACACATCAGCTTGGTACTATTCATCATTAAATGGGATAAATTAGCAAATTGCTTTCAAATGCTTATATAAAATGCAGCAAACCTTGATAATGTTTTTAAAGTGCTAATGCTGGATGTTTTATACTGCTTTTTTTTTTTTTTTTTTTCTTTTTACAAATTATTTAGCTTATTTATCCACTTAACACCAAGTTTGGGTTTTTTGCAATGCTTCAACTTGCACTTTTATTAAGAGATGTTCACAAATTTCGTTACTGTGGCATTGATGAGCAAAGGAGAACAGAATGGAATGAAACGCAACATGAAATGAGGAGAAAAGAAACCGAATTTAATGTTAAAAATCAGGATGTAGTCATCAAGGTTGAACACAGTAGAACTGTTCAAAAACATTTACAAATTATACGAAAATAAAGACTATCCTCCTTAGTGTGTAAATAAAAAAAAAAAAAAGTTTAACAATACCTCAGACCATCCATACACACGGTTCTTTATCAGTGTTGCCCTAAGGCATGTTCATGCCACCAAAGATGGTGCTTAGAGACAGTATTTTAGTCATTTTAATGTTTAACATGCATGCTTGACTGGTTTCAAGTATACATTGGAATAGGTATGTTGTTCCTTTATTAACACTACATTTGAATTTTTGTAGTAATTGTAAGTTACTTAAAATATCTACGTTGTGCTTTTGCTGGGTTTTGGCTGAGAAAGCTGAGGAAACCAATGACAGTGTTAAACAAATTTATATATATATATATATATATCATAGTTCCACAGCTCCTAGTTGCCCTAAGGTTATTTCCAACTGCCTTTAAAGCATCTTTTTTTCCATTTTTTGCTTCTTTTTTTTTTCTTCTTAAAACTAAAATCAAAGTGCAGTTGATTACATGCTCCTTCACAGCAGAACTCAAACCTGAAAAGATTGCAGCCATGTGAAGTATTTGACTAAGGATGTGCTTTGTCTGGACAGAAATGTACTTTGTGAACAAGTGTGTATCAGTCTGCTAATTAATGCAACATTCATTAGGTGGAAACGAGAAGAGGCACTATTTTATTCACACACGTCTGTAATCTGTATTCTACTTTGTTGATGTCAACTGTGCTATTTCATTTTTTTTTTTTCTAATAAAACCCAAATAAACATTTCAAAATATTTAAAGGATCTGCAAAGTGTAAAATCAGTTATGGTTTGGTGTTACAAAGGAAACAAAGAAAAATTAATAAAATTCTTTATTTATTAGACTTCTATACAACAAGAGTTACTTAAAAGATCCATTTACACCACCCTTTAGTTACAAAAAAAGTCCAAAAGAAGAACAATCACAAGAGTGCAGTCAAAAGTATAATTTTAAGAAAATACATTTTTAGAAACAATTTTAAAAGGGGTTGGGGTTGTACCTGATATTTTTTATTACTACCTACTAAAATAAAAATGCTAAAAGAATAAACTGCAAGCTGCTGGAAAGTAAATTGTAAGCAGTAACCCCAATGCAAGCCACGGAAGCCGTTTGTACTAAAGGGCTAGAGGAAAGCATATTGCACTTTAATCAGGTGTCAGTGCTGAATGAGGCAGCATAATAGAAAATCTTGAGAAATAAACAAGACATTTCACATAAAACATTTGCATTGCTGCGCGAACCTTCAAAATAAGGACAGTTCATGTAAATTATAAAAGAAACAGTTACCTTTATATCTTCGGGGTTTTCATCTTTGAAAGCGCATCTTGTATTTTATAATTTTCACATTTAGTCCAATAGATTAAAACCCCACCCATTATTAAAGAATAGTAAATAATGCAGAAGAAATAATTCATATGAATTACCAATTTTTTAAAAAATTGCCCTGAATAACATTGTTTCACGGTATCTGAGCTGAGACAGCCGCATGATTTTCTAAGTGTAATGTGGGTATGCAAAATAAACTCTAAGCTGGAATTACCTGCTGCACTAAATATCTAAATATAAGTAAAGTTGGAGAAGGTTTTTGTTTTCCTCACAGCAACAATCTGCAGTATTTGGTCTTTTTAAAGAAGCCAAGAATATACATGACTGTTCGTCTTTGGCTTTATCATGTCAGAACCATCCAGTGTTTTGCTTTACAGTAATTGTGCCACAGTTCAGTGACAGAATCAGACTCACATTATTGGTGATAAATGTAAATCAAAACAAGAATGCTAAACAATAAAATAATAATAATATAATAAATACCAACCGCAAAAAAGGAACACATTTATGTACCATCAAACCTCTGTTCTCACAATGAGCTTCCATTTGACACTGAATGGTAAACGTTTCAGCATTTTACATTTTACGGTCGAACTGAATTGTTAAACAATTAAAATGACAAAAATACTTAACTTTGCTTTATATATAATTCTTAAAAATGATAACAGAAAAAATAAAAAGGTATACGCTTTTTATGTACAAGAAAATTGGCAACACTAATATTGCTCACTAGACAACAAATTTCAAACATGTTTGTTTTTGATCTAAGGCACATTGTAGCTCCTTGTAGGGTTGAATTCAGGATTAAAAAAGCAAAGTTTTCCTTTTACTGCTGCGTAATAATGTGTCTGCACTAATAATTATTATTATAATCCTGTTAGAAAGTGACAAAGATTTGCAATTCACCAACAGACAATTTTTCAGTAACATTATCTTTCAATATTGTATCATAAAATCCATAAAATCACATGAGATCTAAAAGACAAAAAGCAATAAAGGCAGATGTTTGTACATGAGTCTGGTTTCATCACTGGCTTTGGTATGTAAATATGATTAAAGTGGCTTGTGGCTGTAGACACTGAAGCTAACTTCAGCCCTAACTAAGCATTGAAGGCCAAGAGTCTGAAATACTATTAAATCTACTTCACTAAAATAAAGACTATTGAAGTGATAGTTCAGGAAAGAACATCTAATTTACAGTTTTTTATTTACCTTTTGCCCTAAATGTAGAAAATCAGCCAATATGTTTTTTCAAATTTGAGATTAAACTGTTTGACAGTTTGAGATGAGCGTGCGACTTTGTTGTAAGGTTTAGTGGTAACTGCTGAAGTTTAAGCTTAGATTTCTTAGCTACATTAACTCTATAACTTCAGTACTACAGAAGCAAACTTCAGCTAAGTCAATCCTGGCAAAGAGTGTAAAGCTAAGCACAAACTATTGCTTTCATACACAGAAACCTTTCAGAGCTGTCAAAGCTGGCCTGTACTGGTGGTGGCAGTCAGTGCTGGACGTTGATAAGTGGTTAGAAACTGTAAAACCGCTGAAACATTTATGTGTTGGAGGAGTCTGAGTAGGGCAGGAATTTGGTGAGTCTGTTGGGGGAGGCAGGGTTTTGGCACTCCACGTCTTCACTCATCTTGAAGAAAATCTCTTGCTCTCGCTTCTTCTGATTCAACTCATCCTCCAGAGCCTGAGAGACATGACCATCTTTAATGCTCTATTTCTGTGGTGGCTTTATTGGGTATTTCGTTAAAAGGCATACAACTGCTTTTTAAGTTGAATATCTTTCGATTTCACAGACGAGAATTAATATGACTAACCTAAAGTGGCTTTTTAGTGGTTTTGCTAGCAGGACCACACTTGCTAGTTTACAGTAGATCACATTCTTAAAGGATGTTTGATGCTAGTAATAGATGCTGTGTGATGCTATTGTGGAAATGTCACAATCGGATGGAACAATTAAAAAGTGCTTTAAAAAGCCAATGTGAACACTCCTTTTCATGAAATGGTTGGATGTTGAACACCCACCTTCTTCCTGGGTTGGAGCTGCTCTTTCCAGTCTCTGATGAGTTGGTTGTGATGTTCATCCAGTGACTTCAGTCTCTGCGTCTCATTTTCCACCAGCAGGTGACATTTCTCATTCTGCAGAAAAAGATTCAAATTAGGTCATAAGAAGTTGGACCTAAAGCCATTAGACCTTTATATAGGACAGTTTGACTGCTTTTTAAAACGAATTAGCATATTTTATTCACACTGCATCTCATTTTCGTTTCCCTTTATGTATAGTTATACAAGCCTATCAACATCCAGAAATTTGAAGCCATGTTTTAATTGAAGGAGCACTGCAGTAGAGACATCATCTCTCTGTTAGTGCATTCATGTAAATCCAGAACCAAAACACAACATGAAATGCGGCTTAACATTCACACTGAAAAAAGGCACTCAGTGTGCTGTCCAAGCTAAATGCTGATCAGCTGTTACTGGTCAAACTTGCCTTAGTTTGTACCCCTCACGAGTGTAAAATGAGCTTAATGTTTATTGGTGCTTTTCTGCAACGGTTACAATATTTAATATGTTATATGCCTGCCCAAGATTGCTGCACTGCTTATCCTGCAGCCATTTGAACCAGCAAAATTAAGGCAACACATCTGGGATGTAATACCAACATAACCAGAAGAGGCAGTACACCAGAGTGTGATGTGTTGTTCAGTGGGCAAACTCTGCTGTCTCTTTCTACTGTTTGTATTTTCTCATGATCAGCAGTAATGTAATCTGCTCATCTGTTGTCATGTCTATTGCTGATCTTGTGCAAGGGTGTCCAACACCGGTCCTGGAGGGCTGGCGTCAAGCACAGTTTGGAGGTTCTTTTCAAACACACTCACTAAACCTGGCAATGAACAGGTGAGATGAACCAGATGTGTTTAAGCAGGTAAACTGCCAAACTGTGCTGATCCAGAGTTTGGCACTCCTTATTGTGTGCAAAATTAGAAGTAAAAAAAGAAGACATTGTCGTTCTGGCAGGGGTTGTGTTGGCCCGGACATACCCCCAAGTGGATATAGCATTTAGTTTTCCAGACAAAAAATGGGCAGATGATCTGTTGAGGGGGTTCTGTAGGGATGCTACACCCATTTCTGTAGTTACACTATGTGTGTGTGTGTTATACCTGTAGCTGTTGGAGTTCTCTGATGTTGCTCTCACACTGCCCCACCATCTCCCTCATTTGGTTCTCATGTTTTTGTTGTTGGTGCAGACGCTCAGCCTTCTGCCTCTTCTCCTCTTGCCTGGAAAACTTCACACGGATACACAAACTAAATAGCTTCACGCAACTAAAGGGATGCAATGATAAGTCATCAAATCTGATTAACTGTCAGTGGTATTCTTAAAAAAATATAGGTTTACTAAACAACAAGGGCACTAATGCTCTAGAACATTCATATTACTCATGTGGACATCCTGACAGATTGTAGAACAATGCAAGAAATGCAGGAGGCGATAAGGCGATAAGACACTACTTGCGGGACGGTCAGAACTGATGGAGTTGTTGAAGTGAAAAAAGTATTTATAATCAGTGAAAGCTGGTAGGTGATCTACACTACTGAGTAATTGGCCATGGTGGCTTAGAGAAGTAATAAGAACCTGTTTGACTTTCTCACGGTCCTCCGATGCACTGCCACTAGAGTTTATCCTCAGGCTCTTCTTGAACATCACCATGCGAGTTTTAGCTTCGCCGCGCTGGATCTTTGGCAGTCGGTTCTTCTCTTGTTGCTGCCGTGCCTTCAGCAGCTCCATCATACGCTGATTATAACACTGCATATGCTCCTGCTCCTATACATATATACACAAGCATGTTACACCAGGGGTCTCAAACTCAAGCTACCCAGGGGCCACTACCTAGGCAATCTTCCTGGTGGGGGGGTCCAGTTGAGAAAAAAAAAAACACAACATAGAGTCCAATATTTTTCCCCTCCAAGTATAAATTCAAGTATGAACTCACTTAAGTATATCTTAATCAATGATAATCTATTACTACTACTTTTACTACTATTTACATAATATTGTTATTATTAGTAGTAGTTGTATAAACAATGTTCAACAATGTTTTATGGCCCCATTAAATCAAGTATACTTACATTTAACAGCACAATTTAAGAGACTCATTGTGATAGAACTGTTGTTCATTTGTGAGTGAAGTGATTAGAAGTGAAATGTAATAAAATAAATCTTTGTTCTTAGTCTATTCTTTGATAATTCATTTCTTAATTTGAACACTGGATACTGTTTCCCATTATAATAATTCATTAATAAATCCAAAACTTAACTTATTCATTATAGTGTAGTTTACACTCCTAACATTAGGTGATGGTATTGCTGATTCATTAGCGCACACACACACACACACACACACACACACACACACACACACACACACACACACACACACACACACACAC
>JBBPDA010000025.1:16597782-16619295 GCA_037974385.1 Arnoldichthys spilopterus
TTAAAAAGGAGGTTTATAGAACAGAAAAAGTTCACAGAACATAGATAACTGACTAGCTGGATGTATTAATGAGAAGCACACTCTTAAAAATCTTTGTGTGATCCCATAGAACAACCAGTTTAAGTTCCCAAAAGCCATTACAGGGCCCTTATTATGGAAAATCTAATTTTCTCACAACAAAAGAGTAGTATTTAGTATTGCTAAAGTTTAAAAACATACCATTCAGTCCCCATTCTGTATGGTCCATATATGGGTATATATTTAAATATATTAAACTGCAAAAGGATCACATCCTTAATTACTTGCTTTTGTGATGTCATCAAAACTAAACTTTTTAAATATAGCCATATGCTTGATCTCTAGCAGTTTAGACCTGCTCATTCACACTGAACTTTAAAAAAGCATTGTATAAACAATCCTTCGAAGCACCTTTTCTGAGAGTTATATCTAAAGGGTTAGCTTTAAGAAAATCTGTTGTACTCATTTTACACGGGAGAGAGATATCCAAGATAGGCCAGTAATTAGGAATACATGGAGTGTCAAGAGCATTGCTTTATCTCCAAAAAAGATAGTGTCTCCTCATCGCATACTTTTAGATTAACACCCTCTCGAACACACAAACGCATTGTTATAGTACAATAAAGCAGTGTCTTTTGACCTTTTGTGTAGACTGGCCCAAATTTCCCCTTAGAGGCTAATAAAGCACATCATTCTATCTGTTAGCACCCAACTGTATAACTGTGTGAATGTAGGACAGAAACTGAAAGCATTTTTCTTCTACTGAATTTTGGTCCAACATTTCTCACATGATCACCTACGGTTACACCTTAACATTTTAATTATTAACAACATGATTTGAAAGCTTGAATATGGCACGGAGGCATAACATACTTACAGACTATAACATAATTCTGTTAAAATGCATTTTCCCTACTCTACACAGCTAAGCCCTGTACTGCTTAAAGTAGAGGTAAACTGCCCTTTCCTAAAGTGGTTGCAACACAGAGCAGTGCACTTTCTCATTGCCAGTTAGAAGAATCGTGAAAAATGGACAAATATAAGATTGTGATTTTACTGCTTGTTATTGCAATTGTAGTATGCTTTGCAACATGTTGTTGGACTTTTTTCATTCTTTGTTACTTCATCTATTTGTTGCTTCGTGGCCTTTACTCTGTAAAGTTTTTCAAGTGAATTCTAACAGTCACATTTTGTCACCCTCCTAAAGATCATACCTCATGCTTCACCTACAAAGTCAATGACTTTACATCAAAACATGAGGCCTGTACAACCAATAGATTTCAAGATAAGCATAATAAGAAATAATAAAATTGCATTTTTGGCTATTCTGATGTGCCTTAATATGAGTATTTTATAAAGGCCTTCAGCACAGCTCAGCCAGTCAGACTTTAGAAACCATCTGTGTAATAACACTGACTTAGAAAATAGATGGAAATATCCTAACATGCCATCTGCACTGTAAGTGTTATTAGTGGCAATTTCTTACTGAGCGTCTATGCAGTCCCTCACCTGTTTCCCAATGGCCTCTAGGTCTCTGTCCCGCACAAAGTCCTCCCTGAGCTGAAGACGAGTCAGCCTGGTGCTGCGGGGGTCGGAGAAAAGCTGGAAAAAGCCATCTTGTGGCTCAAAGTTACTGTCTGTGTGAACTAACTCCATGTACCTGCACAAGAGCAACAAACAAAACTGTTCATGTTTTTATTTGCAGGACATTATTAAAATATTTAATCAGAAGAGAATAACAAAAACACGGTCAACTAAACTGCTAATTTTAAACAACATTAACAGTACAGGACTGTTACCTGCAATTGCAATGTTTATTCATCATTATTGTGAAATTGGCCTTTGTAACACTGATATCACAGAAGCCAACAAAATGCAAATAAACCTCAATCATAATGCGTTATGCTCTGTGTTGCAAATATGACTAATCACAGTTCTAGATCAGTGTTTTGGGGGGTGTTTTAATGTACCACTGCAATAAATAAAATACTGCAAGGTGTATCACAATTTCATTAGCAGTCACAATCCTAGAATTTTGTTCACATCATCTATTGGCTCTATCAGTCCTGACAAACACTATCCTTTAAAATACAAGATCATCAAGCATTTTATCTAGAAAAATAAAATAAAAATGATGTTTTCT
The DNA here is from genome assembly GCA_037974385.1 of Arnoldichthys spilopterus. NCBI lineage: Eukaryota > Metazoa > Chordata > Actinopteri > Characiformes > Lepidarchidae > Arnoldichthys > Arnoldichthys spilopterus. The sequence continues at coordinate 16,599,944 of JBBPDA010000025.1, forward strand.
AGTGCAAAACCTCTGTTCTATATACATACACATTAACTAGCTTATCGCAGATTTCACTGGGCAGGAAAACATCTGGGCGCAGACAGAGTTTATTCCGATCCCCTGTGTAACACATGGTTCGTCTAAGGTTCTTCAGGCAGAACACTGTGCACAGAGCCATCAGGCTGTCCGGGTTGTCCCCTGCCTTCGCTGCCATGGTAAAGTGCCCTTCACTTTTCAGTCAGACACCAGAGCAACCGGGGAAGGGCACGGTGGCTCTTTTAGCTCAGGCTGCAGGCATCAGGAGGGAAGGAGAGGCCAGCCTGTGAATAAGATCACAAAACAAAAAACGCTGAACATAAGAAACTTCACGGATTCATATTATCCCTTACAGCATGTACAGTAAAAGTTAAAGACCAGAGACTCCAGTTACAAATGCTGTAAAATGGTATGACCTTTCGGGTCAGTATCTCAGTCTAAGCTACATATTCTCCTTTACATCACATACAGATTTAAAATATCACACACCTAAACAACTGTCCAACAGCTATATACAGTTGTGTGTGTGTGTGTATTACTAAATACAGACATTTTATAAAGCAAATATCTTTTAAAAAAAAGTAAAGATTCTAAAGATTTAAAGTAAGATTCTGATACCATCATATTTCCCTATGAAACTCAGAATATGTGGCTAATTTTTAATAAAAACAGCACAACAATAATGTTATTTACAAATACCCTTATTAGTCTTGTCAATATACAATCAACAAACACACATAATAGACTGATAGTATGCAATAAGCACCAAGCATAACTTCCCCAGACCTGTAAATTATTTCTTCCACATCACATGACTTTGTCATTTCTCCACTTTCTTGACTTACATACACAGAAAACGATCAACTTGAATCTGCTAATGCTGACGTTAAACTCTGCCAAGTTGGAGCTCCGGTTAGCGAAATTAGCTCATTCCCAGTCTTCGCCTTTGACAGCCCGGATGAGAAGCAGCGTTAATATCCCAGTAATGTGCTGTAGCTCAGTGTGCTGCAGTTTTCAACTAACTCATTACTGTCACTCCGACGTTCGCTGTGTAAGTGTTGGGTTCACAGGCTTTCCTTGTCTTTAGGAAATGAGTAACATCAGCAGCGAAAAGGCTAAGTGGCTAAAAGGCTGCCGGAGCGTTCAACCTATAACATTGACCAGCAAGAGCTAACGCTAACTCTGAAGCTAATGCTAATGCTAGAGCTAAAGCTAAAGAAACTCGAGCAGAATCTCAAACTCAAACTCATCTTACGAACTCTGACAGCAGGAGCAGAGGAAAAGTTTACCAGGACAGGACGACGGGCGGCTGTTTCTGTAATGGTTGACTTTCTTCAATAATATTTTTTGGACGTTTTGCTTCTGTTTTGGTTTTTTTTTTATTATTATTATTACTATGTCTGATGTCAACAAAACCTCCTCCACTTCCAGTTCACCTGGGCATTAAATAAGAGCTTCCGGCCAAACGAGGGGTAGTGATGATGACTTAAAGAAATAAAGCATCGGTTTAGGTCCAAAAAATAAAAAAACAGTTTTTCGAGTAAAATATTTTCGGTGTCCCACCTTCTAACATAAGAAAATGTGCAAACGTTAACTCGCATGTGGAAAAAGAGGTGTTTTAGAAGCGCCTAAATGAGGTTTTTCTATAGACTTAATTTACGATTCTATCAGTCTAAGGCTTTCCTAACTACATCAGCTACAAAGAAGCATTTTGTTCGTTTTTTAGCCTTTAGACTTATAAACAAAAGCTACGTTGGTGTCACAAGAAAGAAAATGTGCAAAAATGTTGGTTTAATGTAACATCTATTATAAAAATCTTAACGAATATACTTTTAAGAAAAAATCTTTTTTTTCAGAAATAATATATTAATATATTATAGAGTAATATTATAATACATATTCTTCTATATATCATTTTACCATAACGTTTGAAATACTATAATAATAATATAATACTATATATATTAATATATTATTATTATTTAGCTTTAAACTGTATCAACAGTTTGAATTTTCTATGCAATTTATTATAAACCCATTTATATATCTGACTTTATATGATTTTATAGGACAAATTATTATTGTGTTTCAAGCGATAGAATGTGTGGCTTTTCGGAGCGCTGCTTGTTTCCTACTCGGACTGTTTTTCGTGCGGCACTCTTCTCTAGCCGAACCTAACATGTCGAGCTCATACAGAAACAGGTGAGTTTGGCCTTTTAGTGAAGAATTGCCCAAAAATACGGTTGGAATATAGCTATGTATTGCAGGAGTTTGCCGTTGGAGTGATTACAAAGGGGAAACAGTAGCGCGGTAGTTTTATTTGGTGCTTAATCGGGGTTTGTGTGGACGCTGACTGAGCGATGTGTTTGGCTGAAGTGCAGTCAAACTATGGATGCTCATCTGACCTACTCCTCATGGTCTTTGTCACCATCCATTTCTTCTTCTACGTTTTCTTCCTTATTTTCTATAGGATCTGATTCTTTTTTTCCATGTTCCTTCTCCTTGTCGGTGGGCATAAATGGGAATAAATAAAGGCATGGAGAATGCTAAAATCTGCAGCGCAGGACAGAAACGTTAGCTTAGCTCTTGTTCGCCAACATATGTTCAGTGACTGACAGAATAAGATACTGTGTCTAACTGCATCTGACTTGGAGATGTACCCTGCTGATTGTCCCCATTCAATTTCCTGTTTACTAGCCAGCTGATATGTCTAAGAGTGATCATGCTTCACTCTTTGGTCCACTTTGAGTTGTGCTGATAAGTTACTTACTGGGGAACATATATTAATGATAGAGCCTTTGTCGTCAATGCACGTTCATGGACTCCGTGTATAATTCATTGATATGGCCCAGTAAACACTGATCAGTCATGTCCTAGTAAAGTGACATATGTCAAATAGATGGATATTTGTAGACATGTGAAATAACAAACATGATGAATTTAAAATGAACTGCTGGAGTTTAGTTTCCACAAATGGGCTTTATGGACTGCATAATTTTGAAACTTTTAGAGCACTTATGTGCCACATCAAGCTGTTTTATTTTTACAAAATAAAGGTTTTCCCCAATATGGGCCCTTTAAAAGTTCGTTCTTGAAGTTGATGTGCTGGTAGCAAGAAAAATTGGCAAACATAAGGATCTGAGTCACTTTGACAAGGGCCTTATTGTGATGGCTAGATGACGGAGTCAAAGCATCTCCAAAACAGCAGGTCTTGTGGAGTGTTCCAGGTCTGCAGTAGGTAGTACCTACCAAACGTGAACCAAGGAAGAACAACTATTGAATCCATTGGCACCCATGTCTTGCTGATACATGTGAGGAGTGAAGGCCAGCCTGTTTGGTCTCATCCCACAAAAGAGCTACTGTGGTTTAAAAAGTAAATGCTGACTCTGATAGAAAGGGGTCAGAACACACAGTGCACCACAGTCAGAGCTGTTTCAGCAGCATGAGGGACCTACTCAATATAAGGCAGGTGGTGTTAATGTTGTGGCACATTGGTTTAAAGCTAATACAGATACTTGTAACTGACCAAAGTATTGTAATTTACCACAGGTTTGCATTTTTATTGGCGCTGTTTTGCTGACAGCTATCTTGTATTTAATCCAGGAACAGACACTCAAGTTAGACTTTAACCATGTGAGAGAAGCAGTTGTGTGAAGTATAAAGGCAGTTAGCCTTAGGTCAACTTTTTGTATCATGAGAGCAGTTAGTTTAAAAAGTCCTTTCTGTGGTGGCTTGCCTGCAGCCTTGTGACATAGTTGTGGGGGCAGGAAAACAGGATACTTGGGGCCATTTGGAGGAAAGAGTTGTGTAAAAGCCTGGTCTGAGCCCACATCCTGCTATGAGGACCCTGAAACTAGCCAGTGAAGGTGGAAATTTCTTTGTATTTCTGACAACTTTTTTATGGATTTTTTTATGGATATTTGTGAATTCAGTTATAGCGCTGAAGGGATGTACTAATGATGTTTATTTAATGGCTAAATCCGATTTCTTTAAAGCCATTTATCATATTTTTATCAGCCTTTGTTTGGGAACACTCAACCTCAATCTACAATTAACCAAAGCTCTGAAAACCCAAATTGGCATTTTCTATTTGTAAATAGTTATAGTAAATGTCTCTAGTAACATTACTCATAACATTAACAATGCATTCATTGACAATGTAACTACTACTGATTTCTTGATGATTATAGTTCAAGGAATTCAATCAATTATTAAATTAATACGTAATGCATTACTGTCTGCGAAAAGTACCATTTGTCATTGTGAACACTAAATACACCTCAACGAAATGTGACCTCTGCATTTAACCCATCCACATGTAGAGCAGTGGGCAGCTATCAACAGCACCCAGGGTGCAGTAGTACTTTGCTCAGGGGTACCTCAGTGGCACCTGGGCCAGGATTGCAACCTGTGAACCTCTGATCACAAGAGCAAATCCCTAACCACTAGACAACCACTGCCACTACTACTGACAGAATAGTGCACCAACAGTTAAGCTGTTTGCCAACTGACAAAGGTACCTTACTCTCTCTACAGAGCACTGTAAAAAGTTAAAGAAGTGCTTTCGAGAAAGCAGACATAACCAGAACTTCTGTATGACCGTGTTGCCCCAGTCTTTAAAAGCTAGATGCAAATTAGATCAACTTTGGTCAGATCTTAGTCAGAACGGAAGAACTGCTCATGTTAAGAGGAATGTTACAGATGCTGAAGATAAAAATTACTGGAACAATCGAGCCTGTAGTTCAAAAGGAACAGTCACGATACAAGCTGGTGTATATGTTGTAATAGTATCTCTTGTTTGTCCAAGGCCACCTTCCAGAGCAAAGGCACAAAGAGCTCATTGATCAGGCCTATGTCTTGTCATTGGACTGGTCAGTCAGCTGACCGGGTTGGAGGCCAGCATATCGATCGTCAGCGGCAGATTCATATCATCTTTACATTTCACCTTGTGTTACAGAATGTTGGCCAGAATAGTGCTGTAAGGGCTTTGACCTGAGAGATACATGTCCTTGATAAAGAATTCTTCAGTAGATAGACCATTATGAACAATGCAGTTACATTACTATTTATGGAAGCCATTTCTCCATAATCCATTGTCATAATGGGTTTAATTTAATAAAATCAACAGTTTGCTATGCTATGGAGTGAGTATTGGACCTTTGACAAGATTTGTTCAGTTTTAGGTTGCAGCTCATTTATATTTGGTAGAAGCACATTTTTCACAAGCCCAACTGCTACAGCAATCTTATATTATTCATATTGTTCAGTGTTCTAATACATTATTTATATTGTTTTCGGAGGTACACATTCTTTGCTCAGCTGTTAACAGGGCAGTCCAAAAAAGAAACAAACTGGCTGTTTATTGAATGTTTCATTTCTGCATTAATCTGTGGGATGACTAGAAAAGGACTAGCACACTGACTTGTCAGTGCCACCTCCATCCTAATACCTAACATATTACTGCTGTCGCAAGGAACTGTTTGCATCTCTAAATTTTCTAAGCTGTACATTAATGTAATAGGGTTTTAGTAATTCTGGGTCATTTCTGTCAGTCTATTAAACATGACATGTTCAAATAATGTGGTTAGCTTTAAATAAATAAACACATTAAAAGCGTAGAGTTATGATGCATTGACCTAAGTTACAGTTTGTTAAAGCATGAAGCAAAGGTAACGTAGTATCTGATTTTTGTGTTCTTAAAGATTGTCCTATGGACTTTTCCCTTTAGCAGCTTCTGGGTGAATGAAACAAAAAGAAAAAAAATAGTGTGTGAAATTTACTCAATGCAGTAGTAGGTTTGATGCAGTATGTTTCTTCAAACACTAATTTTTCTTTGCTGGTTTTTATTATGCATTTACAGGATCCAAGAATTTAAAGTGGCCTTGGGTGAGGAGAAGATTGACCTGAAAGCACTGAGGGAGCTCTGCTTTGGCGGTATGGTGTCTAACATTCAACATCTGTGTCATAGCACCTTCACTTCGTCTACCGTCCTTCCCACACCACACTGGAAAAAACATGAGCAGTATATATATATATATATATATAAAACAAAAAAACTATATTTATAATATGTAATACATATATAGAATAACGATGATTAATTTTATCTCCCATTTTTCTTGCCACATTCTGGGTACTGTTCCACCTCATCTCACTCATAAGGAGTCCCTTTTGAGGGAGGAATTCGATCTTTGTGCTGGAAGGTGAGGCTACACACTTTTACCTTATAATGATATTTAGGTAAAAACTCACATTTGCTCAACCTACACAGCATTTCTTCAGGATAATACATGTAGGTTTTTGCATATTAATTTTAAAGGTATTTGAGCAAAATGAACCTTTTTTAATAAAAGCAGTCTACACAACTCTGCTGCAGCTGAAAACATAAACTCTTATTTTCTAACACCTATGATTATTTCAGTACTGCTTGAGTACAGATTACCTCACAGACAGGGTTAACTAACAGATGAAGGCGGCTGTTGCCAAATCAGTCGTTCGACCAAGATATGTTTTGCTGCCTATACTCCTGTCTGTAGCTAACAAATAATGAAAGCTCACAGGCCTGTAGTTGCCATCTTGCCTGCCTGTCTATTTATTAAGTATTGTATTATCATACCATAACCATGAAAATAACGTTTCTGTCACAAATCTGAAGAGTCATCTAAGAATGCTAACGTACAGAATCATGTGTGTGTTGTGAACAGAATCTTGGAGCATGCATGAGAATAGAATATCTTATGTGTTTTGTGTAGATTTTGTTGAACTACCTGCCCCTGGACCAGACACTATGGGATTCTTTCCTGAAAAAGCAGAGGTAAGACTCATTTTGGCCAGAGGTAGAAGGTAATGAACTGCAGCTGCAATTCTTACATTGCTTGAGTAGAATTGAATTTGATACATTTTCTTTAACATTTACCTATTTTTTTTATTTATCATCCATAACAATAACACCACTCTCAGGTACAGTGAATAACACTGACTATCTAGTTATTTCATTACATTGGCCCTTGTCACGAGGGTGGGATATATTAGGCCACATGTGAACAGTCAGCTCATGAAGTTAATGTGCTGGAAGCAGGAAAAATGGGCAAACGTAAGGATGTGAGCCTCTTTGACGAGAGGCGTTTTGTGATGACTAGACAACTGAGTCAGAGCATCTTTAGTACAGCAGTTCTTGCGCTGTGTTCCAGATATGCGGTAGTTAGTACCTACCAAAGTGATACAACGAAGGAGAGCTGGTGAATTGGCATGGACACTCAAGGCTCATTGATAGATGTGGGGACAGAAGGCTCGCTCATGTGGTCCGATCCCACCAAAGAGCTACTGTGGTTTAAAAAGTAGGCTTTTCGTGGGGGATAGAATTGTTAGGGGCCAAAAAGGTTTTTGCTTTAGAATTTTTAAGTGTTTGATCAAAATGAATCATTTTCTATATAACCAACCTACATATAATAGACTGAATAAAAACATAAACATTAATGTTCACTAATGTAACACTAATGTTCAACAATTCAGATGTACAGTAAATAGCAGGAGCTCATAGGTTACAACTGAGCCCCATAGGTAGATTTAACTGTAACAGGTGGAAGGGCTTTTTATGTGATTCCTGAGTATCAGATTTAATTCTGTCTACAATGAGGAAATATTTGACTCTCATTGTTTTACTTTACCTAACTTCCAATTAACCCTTCTGTATAGAGGCTGTACTTTAACCTGACTAGCTCTCACTGTAAGTTTTAAGTGCATTTGATTGGTTAAAATAGTACAGGTGTAAAATCTGTGACCTACACACAGCTTAGCAGTCAACAAACAAAAAAGGTTAACTTTTATGGTACTAAACCAGTGTTACTGGCTCAGAAACACGCACACAAATGCAACCACCCTCTATTGCCACATAGTCACGTCTACTTTCCTTTTGTCTACAGTTTAATTCCTCAAGGTTACTGCTACAACTCAACGCCAGACTGCTGCCATGGAACCATTCTGAACAGTACTTGTCCCTGTGGACAAACTGAAAATGTTGAATTATGCTGCAAAATGTTGAGGCTGCAATCACATTATTATGCTGAAATGGCAAAAATGAAATGATTCTGTACTGAGTCAGATCTAATTTGTGCCTAGATCAGAGGTACACACTTCCCATCCAGGGGGGCTGATGTCCAGCACAGTTTGGTGGTTTCCTTGCTCGCACCTGGTTTGCACCTGGTTCAATTTACCTGCTCATTGCCATGGCCTTGCCACACCTACCCACTCAAATTGATTCTTCCCAAAGCAGGTGGCCGAAGCTTCATGTGTCTTGGAGGAAGCATGTGTAGCCTAGCCCCTCCCAGCTTGGCAGCATAGCACTGCCTGATAGTAGCTAATATGTGGGAATTGGACACGTTTCGAGAATAAAAACAAATCAATTATTACACATCTTTGCAAAAACTGCTGTTTTTTTATCAGCCTTTTCTGTGTTTGTCACAGCAGATAATGGACCACAAAATTGCAGAGTACAACAGCACACATGCAGTGGTGTGCTGCTGACTCAAGCATTGCTACAGCTGCTGTACAGCATCTGCTTTAATTATTCATTACTAACCACAGTCCTCTGAGGGGGCCTTGTTAGGTTTAAGTAGCAGTGTGATAGAGAGCCATAGCATTAGGCGATTAGATGTGTGACATATGATCAGATGTTTATTTCTGCGCAACAGAGAAGGGGGAAGTGTCACACCCTTAAAATGACTATAAAGTAAGGGTGAGAGATGTGACTAAAATGTAACATCACAATACTTCATGATACCTGATATGTATCACAATAATTCAGGTATGTGAACAAGTTCAAACGGACAAAACAAATCAGCAATAAAGAAGCACTATTTATTAAAAATGCTATTCATTATGACTGATAATTTTTTTTTAATGAAACATCAAAAATAAAATATTTAATGAGAATCAGGAGGGAAAAAAAAGAATGAATGAAATAAAATAATGACATGGTGGGCTGACATCCAATCAGCTACTTGTTCCTATGTAGTGTATTCAGTTACTATTCACTGACTGTTGCTGTCTCCATGCTCAGTTGTTTAGCAACATTCTCAAATTACGTCACATATTGCCATATTGCTTTTCACTGATGCTTACTGACATGGGAGAAAGAAATTTTTTTTTAGTACCGAAGCTGATGTATGCAAATAGAGAATGCTTATTTTCTACTTTTGATTCCCCAAACCTCCCTCAAAATTTTCAACGTCTCAACTTTGTGTTAAGGCTGAAAGTCGACATAATTGGCACTTTCACTTCCAAAGAAGGAAGTGTTTTAGCAAGTACATTCCAAAGGCTTTCTCTCAGTCATAATACAACCAAAAATGGCAACTCAGAAAGAGGTTAAAACTTTCATTTGAATTGTACAGAGTCAAGTCAAATCAATTTTATTTGTATAGCGCTTCTTACAACCAACTCTACACAAGGCATTTTTTCAGATATATGTGATATAATATATTGTATTATTTTGTTCCTATTAATAAAGGGGCTGGCTGTAGATCAGTCTGTATAGATCAACTCCAGGTTGCTAGTAATTACAGAAACATTTCAGAGCTAAAAGGTGTGTGCATGTGTTTGTGTGTGAACGTTTGATATTGTTGAATGCATTCGGTCAGGGAGCTGTACGCCCAGTTCCTGAAGGAGATGATCATCCAGCCGGGAATAGCCAAAGCTAACCTGGGCTTGTCCCGAGAGGATGTGACCATGGAGGATCACGTGAGTAGAATTTTCCTCAGTAAGTCATGCACACTTGTTTTGCTGTGGGAAATGACTACCTAATGAAATAGAACAAACCCTTCTGCCTGTGCTTTCTCTCCTCTGTGTTCTTTTTCTCAATCTAGCCTCTCAACCCAAATCCTGAGAGCCGATGGAACAATTACTTCAAGGACAATGAGGTTCTGCTTCAGATTGATAAAGATGTCAGGTACACCACACTCAGAGGGAGGAAGAAATACTTATAGCCTTATTTTAGAAAAAAATTACATTTGCACAACTTTTTCCCATTTTCCCTTAAATGTTGTTATTCAGCCAAGACAGGTTTGGTCCTGAATTATGATTATTTAGTTTTGCTCTGAAGCTATTAGGTTAATGTTCTAACAAGTAATGAAAGCTAATATCCCACAAATAGACTTTGCTTATGTGGTTTCTGACACTATATTGTACCATTTATTTATTACATTGGAGAAAAATTCATTGAGTACCTAAAAATAGTAACAGCAGCCTTGAAGTTTTTCACATATCAGTGAAAGAAACCACACAGACAAGTCTACTTGAGATTAATTATCAACGGCACTGCTTAAGACTTTTGAAGGTTTAGACGTGATGCTAATTGCTGAGACATAAGCTTCCTTTGCTTGGTAAGTACTGTTCCTTTGTAGGTCCAGTGCCAAAGTTAAGGAACAGGAACATGTCCTAGCTGATCACTGAAACTATATGTTTGTTCTGACTGTTGATTTAATCACACCTCCTTCTCCTGCTAATAGGAGGTTGTACCCAGACATGGCATTCTTCCAGAGGCCCACCGAATTTCCCTGCCAGTTGATCCTAGACCCCCAAAATGAATATGAAACCCTCCGCAGACGTGTGGAACAAACCACCCTTAAAGCCCAAACTGTTGACCGAAACCGCAGTGGAGTCACCAATGTGAGTGTGTACGTGTGTGCGTCTGTACATGTGTGTGTGTGCACAAGTATATGTTTAGAGCTGGTTTTTGATTATAATATGTGTCTCATATTATTTGTAACCTATTTGCTTTGGCCAGTGCCCAGATGGTCAAACCCAGGTGAGTACTTTTACAGAGTGTGGTAGTGTGTAGTTTGATCTTGTTGACCCTGTAGATCATTGAGATAAAAAAGCTTTTAAGATGAAAGTGTGAAGGTTGTTTTAAAGAGAAACCAAATATGAGTTGAATGTTTGCTTAGAAAAAAATATATATATTGTAATACTTCTTTTTTTCTTAATTCATATTTCTACTCTTTTTCTTTATTCTTTTCTTATTCTTATTCCCAAGAGCATTTTTTGGTTATGCAGCATAATAAGGTTGTCCTACAGGACAATTGCAAGTATGCTGTTCATAAAAAATCCATGCTACAATTTAGAGATACATGAAATTTGATGGGGTTCTGTCTTTATGTGTGGCTTATCATCTGTTTTGAATGTAAACTGTTATTGTCTTTGCCTGGCATTGGCCTGTAATTAACAGATGTAATATTAAAGCATGTAATAGTTGGTTTGTTGTTATTAGTATACCAGCCATCCCTTTTGTTTAGGCCTCTATTCTGCTGTAGTTAAGTGTAACACACCTGATTGTACTCATTAAAGCTCGTTGTAATAGTAAAACCAGGGTACTAGAACAATAAAATTCTGAAATATTCAGCACTCATCTCCTCAGATCCAGCAGGTTCATTTAAACTCGAAGCTTATTTTTTTATTAATTTCAGGGTTTTTTTAGTTGCATTATAAATTTCGTCATGCTTTTTATTTAATTTTATATCCAGTCTTTCATATCCAGAACCATCTTTTTAAACTTTTTTTTATTATTGGTTGGTTTTCCAAGACCAGGGTTCAGTAATATTGGCTTAGAAACATAATCTTCAAACTAGTCTAAGATGCCTGTTCTAAAGCCTTTAGTACAACTGTTACGTCCAAGCAAAACCAACGTAAAAGCTTAACTATGCATTTCCTGTTTCATTTATATACATATTGTATGTTATACATACTGTACTCATTTTGGTATATTTTCACTCTTACTTACTTAACTTCACACAGCCATTAAGCCACATACCAATGGCTTTAGTTTCTCTGTCCTTGAGTAAGCACAGTGAATCCTGATCTTTGAATTTATCCCTGTAGGTGAGTTCTCCAGGGAAGTCGTTGAACCTGTACCCCTCTAACGAGTATGAGGTGCTGCCAAATGGCTGCGAGGCACACTGGGAGGTGGTGGAGCGAATTTTGTTCATCTATGCCAAGCTGAATCCTGGCATTGCCTACGTTCAGGGCATGAACGAAATCGTAGGGCCTATTTACTACACGTTTGCAACAGACCCCAACAAACAGTGGAAAGGTATGAACACTGCATCATAATCATAATAATGGCAATGGTCAATGGAGTAGTAAACAATCCAGACACAGCATGTTTACACTTGCTATGTTCAAAAGCTTCTTCGTCAAGAGACCTACCACACTACCACAGTTTAGCACCAACCTTAATCTAATACAATTGATCCAGGTGATCAAGATTTTCAGGGGTATCTAAATACTAAAGCCAGGTGTGTTGGATCTGGCCTCTTTTGGATGGTAGATCTTCAGTACCAGAACTGGGCACCCCTGGTGTAGCTAAAGACTTTTAGAACCTGAACTGGTACAGCGTGAGTGCAATCACAGATCACTGTGATAAGTACAAACTATGTTTTGAATGTGTTTATTTCTTCTATCTCATAATCAATGTATCTGGGTGTGCCATGGTCAAAATTAAGTAGACAAATGTTTTCCCGAATCATATACCTTCTCATTAGGATTTTTTACATACTACAGGTAATGCAGATACTCTAATAGTACAACAACATACCTGCTATGTTTGTGTATGTGTACAACATCTTATTGCTTGAACTTTATATAGCTTACATAATTGTCTTGGCAGCTCAAGGTAGCAGGATAGCATCTTCACTAATATCGGTGCAGGTATATATGTGCCATTGTGTTCTTTAAAAAAAACTGCACTGATTGGACAGGGTCTTTCTCACTTATTTTATTCCTATCTGATTCTGCCACATTAGTCTTTTTTTGGACTGTTGAAATGACCTCAGCTTATATTTATCTTGTGCAAATTGATTGGAAAGTGTTATGGAGGCGCTCATTCTTGTATTCTCTGTTGCCTAGATTTAGCCCATATGTATCATTCTGCCTCATGTTTGTATCCTTTACAGTACGTACAATGGTAGAAAAAAAAAAAGTTGATTGTTGGCTGTCAGCTTCCAAGCTTATGACACACTGTAGCGTTTGGTATGGCTACATAGATACACAGCTAGGCAGATGGTTAGGGTAAAAAATGTGATTAAAGATTAAACTAAAGGTTTTGTATATGGGACTTTTATCGAGGCAGTGTAAGTTGGAATTAAATAGAAAACCTTTATCTCACTGTGTTTAGAGTTGTCTATGAAACCTATGCATGTTATACACTTTCATGCTGATAGAAGCACATTTTAATACAATTTTGTCTGTTTGCCAGCTCTGTTTTGTCTGCTTATTGTGAGATAATTGTCAATTAGCATCTAACCAACTGCCTAGTCTTCTGTGCTTTCTTTGGCTGACAGGTGCCTTCTGTGAGGGCCTTCATCTGATATCTATTGAAAATCAATAATGCAGATCCCACCTCCACAAAACACACAAAACATACTAATCCTGCCACCTGCAGGACAAACTGAGGCATTATGTGCATTAGACAAATAAACAGACAATGGTGTAATCTCAAATTTGCTCTCAAATTGCTTCAGTTACATTGGAATGATTCCGTTGTTTTGGTCACAGTTATTTATAAATATGCACTGTGTAACTGAACTATTTTGATATGTATGGAGGAACTGTTTACCCAAAAGTTTGAGAACAGATTGACCTTTTAAAAATGTTATGAACTAAATAAGCAAATACTGGATGAAGTATTATTTTAAATCATAATTGATCCTAAAATTGATACAGCTCAATTACCACTTTGCAAACAATGCATAATCATGCATCAATGCATTTTTCCACATCAAGCACAGACTGAACAGTGAATATAGATAGATTGATTGATTGATTGATTGATTGAAACTTTATTAATCCCTTGGGAAGGTTCCTTCGGGAAATTAAGTCCAATATACAGTGTGCTGTAAAACCTCAAGCAGTAGAACATTATTAAGCCCCTCATCAGTTGTAGTATTGGTGGCACATTATGATCTTGCTTTAGTCTTGGCTTTATCAGTTGTTTCTGATAGTAGATTAAGTAGATGTAGTAGATTAAGATATTTCATTTTATCAACACTTCTTCCTTTATGAGAACTCGTTCTATTCGTGGATTCAAACCAAATGGTTAATTTGAGACTTTTCCATGGGTGTGTGTTGTCTACATTAGAGCACGCCGAGGCAGACACATTCTTCTGTTTCACTAACCTGATGTCAGAGAACCGTGACAATTTCATCAAGAGCCTAGACGACTCGCAGTGTGGAATAACGTACAAGATGGAGAGCGTCTTCTCCATGCTAAAGGAGAAGGATGTGGAGCTCTACATGAAACTGGTACCATCCCTCTTGTCAAGCAGTCAGACTGTTTTGGTTTAAATTACTCATCTGTTTTTGTTTATTTGTTGTTTTTTATTTATTCTATTCTTTGTCTCTGTTTCTCTGTCCCATCTTGTCTTCATCGCTGTGTCCATCTCTGATTTTTTTGCATGTGATGCTGTATCATGTGTCTCCCACCGTTTACATTCATACACGTTCATGGTCGTCCACTGTTAGGCACAGGGTAATTGGCCTTGTTTAATATAGGCCAGTGCAGTATGTGAAATGTTGTGTATATAAGTTGTAAATAATAGGAATTTCACTCAAACACCGTAAATGGTACACACTACACCACAAACACTATAAACATTTGGCAAGTTTAATTATTTTCAAACAATCTATTTTTTCAGGACATAAATCTAGAAGCTACAAATGAATTTATTTTAGTAGGTAAAAGTGAGGCAACCTGTTTTTTAAAACGTTTTTCAGGTAAACTCAACATGTAGTACAGTATTTAATACAATGTGTAGTGAAGTCTTGAATTCTTTAAATGTATAACACTGCTTTTCAAATAAAACTGATTATAACTCCGTTTCTCTCTCTCTTCTCTTTCCTTCAGCAAGAACAGAATATAAAGCCGCAGTATTTCACCTTCCGCTGGCTCACTCTGCTGCTCTCTCAGGAGTTTCTACTGCCGGATGTCATCCGGATCTGGGATTCGCTGTTCTCTGATCAGGACCGCTTTGACTTTCTTATCCTTGTCTGCTGTGCCATGTTGATGTAAGAACCACCCATTTTAAAGCAACATTGTTTCTCCACCATACTTTCCACATGCTTTCCATTTTTCTTTTTGTTCATACTGTGCTTTGCTGTATATTGTGCTTGAGTAAATAATAATAATTATTGTTATTATTATTATTAATGCATTTGTTCCAGGAGACTCCTGAATTTTTCTAGCTTTTTGTATACTGTTAAGAGTGTTAAATGTTGGGCTGTAGTGTGCTCCCACATACACATACTCTGTACAGTTATTTATCGCTGCAGTACTAGTGTTTTGACAGCAAAACAATAAGTATAAACACATATATACACAAGCACAATATAATATAGCAAGGAAGATAATGTGTGGGTCAGAAGAGCACAGCTGAAGAATGCAGGTTTGGCTCCTGATCTTCTCTGTGCTTTCCAGCCTCCGTATGTATTTGCTCAGTTCCATCAGTAACACCTGTTTTTAACTGTATGAAGAACTGATAAACTAGGTGTTGGATGGTAACTGTAAGCACTAGCCTACCTCCAGGAAAAGTCTGGAAATGGTTAAACTAGCACACACCAACCTCTCAGTGTATTATTATTAGATATTCTAATGTTAGTGTTGCTTACTATCCAGATCAGTAGATTTACATATAATTTTCTCAGATGATTTAGCGCAGCATAAATGTTTATGTCCTATTTTTTTATGCAGTTTAATCCGAGATCAGTTGTTGGCAGGAGATTTCACAATGAACATGAGATTACTCCAGGTATTGTGCACACAGACACTAACAAACACAAACACACACATATGTTTCCTTTTTCACTTGATTACAGCATTATTAGCAGGTCCTGTTGTTTGTTTATTGCTAACGTTTTGTGGCAAATGAATCATATTGCTTGTTTATGTATTTATTACATTTAAAGTAAAAATGTAGTTAAGTATAATAAAGAGAAAGAAAAGACAATAACAGCTGTGAGGCCAATAAATAATACTTGCTAGAAACATTAGCCTTGCAGCTTCAGTGTAAAAAAAAAAAAAAGTTAGATTTTTCCCTGAATTACCACATTAAAGGTTCTGGGATGAAAGCAAGGTCAAAGTGTAATTTTTGAGCTGTTTGACACAGTGTGTTACTGTCTATGAAATGTCTAGTCTTGGCAGATCTATACTTTGGAAACTATACATAATGAGGAAACCTGTAAATCAGATTTTTTTTAACATTTTAAATTGTGCATTTGTCTTTGTTTTCTTCCAGGATTACCCCATTTCCGATGTCCATACCATCTTGACAAAGGCCAAGGAGCTGCAGGACAGTTCGTAGCCACCACTTGGCATTCTGGGAAAAGTAACCATGGTATCTGGTAACCAGGATAACAGCAATGCCCCATTGCACCCTGGGAAGGGATGGATGCCACTTCTTGCCATTGCAATTAAAGAGACCTTTAAACGTCGGGCTTTCCCTCTCATTGTCAAATGGTGTTTATGGTGGGAGTGGATGAGGGGAGGGAGGGGTGTGGGGAGTAGGGGGGGTTTCCAGCTTTTTATTGCACTGAACACTTGAAAAGTCAAAAATATATATGAGCAAGGAGCAAAGTAAACAACGAGCATCACTCACTCGACAGAGGCAGAACCCTTAAATGTCCATAAGTACAAAACACTCCGTAAACGCCAAAAATTGTGGCTTTCTTTGTTTTTTCTTCTAAGATTTCAGATGAAGGGTTTTCTCAAGGTCTGTCTTTCTTTTTTGTCTTTTTATGTATTTTGTGTGAACCCAAAATATTTTTTATTGCCTTTTCTTTCTTTTATATTTCTTTTGAACAATTGACTTTACCAAGGTCTGCATTTTTTTTCTTCACTTTGTTTCTTGTATTTAATGGTGGCTGTTCATGTGTATTTGGAAAGAAGAAGCGTATTGCTAACGTTTAATGGGTTTGAACACTTGTATCATTCAGCAGGGGCTGTGCCTTCTCCTCTCCGAGACAAGGGCCTCTCAGCTGCTAGATAAATGACGCATCACATCATGGACACAAAACACAAAGTGCTCTTCTTGTGTCAGACAGGGAGCGGAGACCTTTATACTAGCCTGCACAGCAAGTCTGCAGTATTGGAAACCAACACTATGTCCATAGCAATAGGTTTTTTTTTTTATTATTATTATTATTAATAATAATATTTTTAAAATACTCATGTTCTCAACATTCACATTTACTATGTAACTACGGTGTATCACTATTGAGTTTTACTGCATGCGTGTGGCCAGTGTGCTGCTTTTGTCTTTTTTGTTGTTGCTGTTTTTTTTTGTTTTTTTTTTCTGTCTGGTTTTGTAGCTGTACTGAATGGGTGTAATAATATAAACCAGACATGAATCAGCAAGCTAGGCATGTTGGTCTTTAGTGAACTAATATTTGCTTTTAGACACTGTTTACTAATCACATACTAACAGTAATGCTGTACTGTATGCTGTAGGGCCTGGTTTCAGCTGCTTGAGCACTGATACTGGATGATGAAGGTTAACAGCAGCATCCCTATCTTACCATCCGGTTGTCTTCGATGATTGTCTTCAAGACAGCAAAAGAATGTTTACAGTCTGTTTCTTCTACATGCCCTCATAATTGACCTTTCCATGCTCTGCACATATATGCGTGCTTGGACAAGCTTTACAGAAAGCTGGCAAAAGAAGACCCACCCCACCTCCCCCAGTCGCCAAAACAAAAACACCTGCAATGGCCTTCAGAAAGAAATGTCCCCCAACCCTCCCCCTACTGTCAAAATGCCTAGAAAGGTCTATAAAACGAACACCAAACTTGCAGGTTTTTTTTGTTTTTTTTTAATCAGAATTTGTTTTTTGCCAGTGCTCTGTAAGGCTCATCCATCCACGCAAAGTGGCTGCTGAAGAATGCCTGTGTCGGCACAGCATGGGCAGCTCAGTTAAAATTGGTTGATTATAAAATATGGGGAAATAAGCCGATTGATTTTGCAAATGTAAGATTCATTTGATTTGTTGTTCTTAAAAATGTGGCTCATAGTTTGTTAACGTGAATGTCATCAAACACATTTGTTATCCTAGACCTGTGTAGCAAAAGGTTTTACTCTGGCAAGAATTTCTCTTCACTTGCTCTGATTATGTTAACACAAAGTGTTTCGGGGAAACTGGACTTTAGGAAGAGATCATAATTATTATTGTACCAGTTTTCTTTGTACTATATAATCCATGTAAAATCTAGTTAATAATCTCATTATCATACTTTATTTTCAATCACTAATCACATCAATCTTTATTCCATGTTCATTCAACTGTGTTTGTTTTATTTGTGAGAGAAATGTGATCAAGGCCATCTCAGCTTGAGTTAGGGTGGTATGAAATTCCATTAAAATGAGCATTGCCTATTTTCTCTCTCTTCAGAAAGGCTCCTTAAGCTATCTGTGCCTGGGCGGTTGTGTGGTTATCTGCATGTCAGAGGCGTTTCCCCCTACAATTCTCCACACCAAACCTTTCCACTGTGTTAATGAATTTCTAAGGCGTTCTTGCCAGTTCAGCCAGGCTGATAATCACTCATATCAGCGCTGTAGTGTGTGCATTAGACCTCAACAGTTTTTTTTTTCCTTAGTAACGCAAGCACTCAGCGTTTCTCTCAAATGTGCTGCCACCTTTCTGCACACTTATTTTCCACTCAACACCATTGCAGTCAGCGACGTGATAAAAATGAAATGCATAAGCAAATTAATAAGCAGCAGAGTACAGAGTTGTAAAATATGCCATTATCAGCATGATGACCGAGCTTCAGAAATCTCTAAAGCCAGTTCATGTTCACTTTCCAACCAGCTTGATATTTTATAGAGGAGCACCCATGTATAAGTAGAAGGTTTAAAATATCTTCTGTTGGCATAAAGGCATTTATGAAGCTTCAACGTTCTTGTTAGTGTCGATGCTGCTTCTTTGTGTTTAAGTGATAATTTGACCGCTTACATCAAAACTCTTGTTAAAAGCTCATACTGTTTTGGTCCTAAGTTTCAATATAAGCATTGACATCACAAGAAGATACAATGAGTGGCCATTGATTTCCAACTTGGCGCTGCCACTAAACCGGCTTAGTCTTTTATATATATTTATAACATTAACACCACTAAATGGTAAAGTGAATAATGTTGATTATCTAGTTATTTCACTACAGTGGCACCTCTCAGGTGGTGGGATATATTAGGCAGCAAGTGAATAGAATAGAATAGAACTTTTATTGATTCCCTGTTGGGGAAACTGACTTGCCACAGCAGCTGAGAAAGATACATATATATACACATCCTTTTATAT
>JBBPDA010000025.1:16638974-16659284 GCA_037974385.1 Arnoldichthys spilopterus
CTATCTTTCACTTTCTTTCTTCTTTTATTCTATTCCTCTCTTTCTCTCCTCGCATTCTCTTCTCTTTTCTCGCCTTCCCTCTCTCTCTCTCCCTTTCTCTCTCTCACATACTATTTCCTTTATTCTCTTTATCCCTTTCTCTGATTCGCTCATTTTCTCTTTTATATTTATTTTTCTCTATTTCATTTTCTATCAATCTATCCATCTCACTCCCTCTCTGTAATGGTGTGAATCTGAAATTGCTTACTGTGACTATTAGGATAAAGGTGCTGGGTAGTAGGTTGTTACTGTAAGTGCACTACTTTTGGTGATAGCGAGTAATGTAACTAATCACCTTTTTTAAATTAAGTAAAGGTGACTATTTATCATTGTGAACACACTCAAGTACCACGACAAAATGTAACCTCTGATGGTACGTTGCTCACGGGTACCTCAGTGGTGCCCCTGCCGTGACTTGAACCTGCGACCTTCAGGTCCCAAGGGCAATGTCCTAACCACTAGGCCACCACTGCCCAAGTGATGTCATTGCAGACATTTAAATGGGCTCATCACTCTTACTTTTGTCTTGCATTAAAATATTTATGTTCAACGGGGCTATCATAGGTGGACATTATCTTATATTTCTGCATTATGTCCATAACAGGAATTCTAGGCTAACTGTAGCTTACAGAGCTCTTGAGGTTTTATAGTTTTGGAAATAATTTCAGCAAAGAAATCTGAAGTGTTACCAACTGGGGCTTTTTAGAGGGCTCTTTTTTTTAAATTTTTAGATCTCTGTGTCTGTGGTCAAGTTGGGTTGAGAGATCTTTGCCATCGTTCCCATGTAGTTAGGTTAGCAGTGCGTCATACAATGCATTCAGTTCAGCGGCCCAGGACCATGTGAGGCAGCTGTGGTACTGCTTCTTTAATCTGCCATGAGCAGTGTTGCGAGTGAAAAAATCATACTTGGTTAATAGCAATAACAGGCACAAAGACAGATCAGACTGTCACACTATCATGTTTACATACCACACTGTCACAGTAGCACTATAATAAAAATGTGATGTGTGCATTAAAATAGAAAACTGAAGCAAATGCAAAATGAGTAAACAATTATATGTTTTGTATGTGATAAGTGGTTGCTAAATTCTTTGAAAGAAGTAACTGCACCTAATTACTAATTTTAGTAAATTGCACAACACTGTTAACAAGGAATGGAAGTTATTGTATGTGATGTGTGTGTGTATATGTGTCTAGTTATAGACTGTTGCTATCCAAGATTGGCATATTTGTCTAACCAATTTGTATATATGGCCATATGAACCAATTAACATTGTCCTGACTGCATGCGTGGGCAGGCCTGGGCTGCATTAATAGCTCTGGCTCCGTGCTGTATCTCACTATCTTTATTTAGACGTCCAATCAACTGCTGCACATAGCGAATAGGCTGGCTGACACGTGGAACAATGTGCTCTGAGTTATGTGGCTTAAGAATTGGCACAGTGACCCTGAGAAACACTGACATCACCAGTGTGGACCAGCAGATGGCGCAAACCTCCACAGAAATGTGTGTGTGTGTGTGTGTCTACTGTGATGAGTCTACAAGTATCTGTTGATTGTAAAGCCTAGTAAATCAGTGCATTTATAATATTATTTATCCATTAATAAAATTTTTTAAGGTGAAAAACAATCAAACTTAACCATAACAAACCATACAGAGCCTTTTAAAAAGTCAGAAACAATCTGAAAAACAATCAAGGAAGCTTATTTGCAGCGAGCAGGCTGAACAGGAGTCAAAAGGCAAAAGTTGACACTGTGATCAAATGGCGTTTTTTGTTAGAAAAAGTGATAATAAGTACACATGCTTAACGGGAACAGACTTAAATATTATGTTTTTAAGCACATTTTTGTACCAGGTTTAATATAATGGAAGAAATAACACACGTGTCCAGGCCACATTTTATGCTTTATTTTATCCCTAATTTAATAATAAATTCAGTGTCTAAACAGTACGTGTTTACATACTCATTGTTTAAGTAGTATGCAGGATTCCCAATTTTAACAATGGGGAATACAAAAAACTAAGCCTGAAGTCATGCAGAAACCTTGACACTTGGTCGTACTTCAGGGTGAGGTTTGTTGGTGAACTTACAGTAACAATTACATCAATGCATATTCTAGTTATATGTGAACAGGTTTGTACAAATATTTAAATTTTATTTCAACTTTTATTTTGAAAACTGTAACTAGAGCAACTTTGTTCATAGCTAACAGCACTGTACAGCCACCTTGGATAACTACAGAGAAGACCGAGATGGTTTTGACAGGCAATTGTATGGCAGGATTTGGAGAGACATGTTGATGTTTGCAAATAAGTTTGGAGGGATGATCCACAATGATATACCATGTGCTTTATTGCAGTCTACACCCAACACAAAGAAAGGCTGCAATTTTAAAGCTGCTGTTTTCTTAATATCAGTACCTAAACAGTTTGTTTAAGCATTAGTGTGTTTTTTTTCAAAGTTTCATTACATATGTATACATCATGTCACATGTATGCATATTTGTTAGTAGCATCAGCTCTTTGTCAGTCTGTAGTCTGCTGCCTGCTGTGGTCAGTAAATAGTAAACGCCCCCTTTCCAACCCTTCAGACTCATTTGGCCTAAAGCCACACCCATTTTTAGTGTGTGGTTAAAAAATTAGAGTTAGGCTCCCGAGTGGTGTTATGGTCTAATCACTGGCGCTACCACCAAAAGGTTGTGGGTTCGATCCCTGACGGGGCTATTGCTATCTGTAGCCGAGTCCAAAAGAGCACGATGAGAAGGATTCAGGAGTCAGTACTCTCCTCCAAGTAGGGAATGCTGTCCAAGTTGTTAGTAGCAGTTTGAAAAGAGGTGGTGGCTGGCTTTATGTGTCTTGGAGGAAATATGTCCTAGCCCTCAGCTGGTGGTATTGTGACTGAGGTAGAAACCTGACACATGGATGGAAGACAACTAAATTAGGGGATATAATCAGAAAAATAAGGGTTAAATAAT
This sequence comes from Arnoldichthys spilopterus, assembly GCA_037974385.1. Lineage (NCBI taxonomy): Eukaryota > Metazoa > Chordata > Actinopteri > Characiformes > Lepidarchidae > Arnoldichthys > Arnoldichthys spilopterus. Next base: position 16,641,990 of record JBBPDA010000025.1, read on the forward strand.
AAAACTTTAGTGTCATTCTGGGATTTTGGACAATCAGGGTATTGGTATTGATAGTGGGAAAATAATCTATGTTTTTTTCTACCTATTAATATTTTGTTATGGTGTTATGATAAATAAAGAGGATGCGGGTCTCTCCTTGTGTTTTGTTTGGCTCTATGAGTTATCAGTGTGTGACTGAGCTGTTTAGAGAGAGAAGGAGTCCAGCTGAAAGCTGTTGCGTAATGAGGGAGAGTAGGGGCCTTTCTGCAGCTGTTAATATGACCTGTTTCCCTCTGCTCTGTGTGCTTTCTTACTGGCACTCAGTGCATAAACACACATACACATGTACATGTCATATTTTTCTTAGTTATTCAATTGTTTATTTGTACTTTTAAAGTCCCTGCAATACTGATATTATCAGCAGCGGGATAAAATATGCAAATAAGCCTTTAAGCCGGGGTAACCAATCACATATCCAGGTGAGAGTTACTGGGTGTTCTGATGAATCAAGGTGTTCATATATTCCAACAAGAGTCAAATTGTTTTTATCAAGGTGTTTATAGCCCATACTCTACATTTTCCTTTTCCTTCATTTTTTCTGTGATGTTCGTGTGGGTTTGTATACCAAAGATACGACTCATAATTTATTGTACATTATCAGTTTTTTAACCTCTGCTTATCCCTTAGAACTCAACAGGCTGTTTTTGTTGCTGTGCCTTTAAGACTTTTCTGACTAGTTGTCCTTTATTGCAGTTTACTCAAAGGACAGCTGAAACACTCTTTAGAACTTAGTATGAATGGGTGGGGCTCAACTGCTGTAAGCTGAATAAAGAGGTTGGTTTTGTGACATCACAAAAACTACATCTTGAAAACAGTTGTCAGTCTGTTTTGCAGACTAATTTCCATATATGGACTAGTTACATACTTCAAGCCTTTTTAATTCCAGAAAATTGGTGATATGGGCCCTTAAATATAATGAAAGGCAACATAATCTCAGTAAGTGGCAGTATAATCACAGTATTCATATTTTGTCTATTTTGTGCAGCCCTACTGTAGACACAGTTCAAAATTAGCTATAGAACATAATTTTGCCTGTTAATAGACGACAGGGTGTTCATACAGTGTCAGAAACCACATACCTAATTGTATCAGAGATTACATTACAGCTCTACATAGTTGATGAGTGTGTGATGATTCAGACATGCAGTTAGCATGTTTGACTAATGGTAGCACACTTCACCAAACGTCTTGGCTAAATTTGATTGTTGTTCAGTGTTTGCTGTAAAATGTCCTGATACTGTGATATTTTTTAGTTTTTATCAGCATCACCCAGCTCCGTCAGAGTGTAATAGATGATGATTAGTCCAGATTCTGTAAGAACCCTCCTTTTTCTTTTGTGCACAAAGAGCTGATCCAGTTTCCACAAATCAATGAGCTGCGATCTAATCTCAGTGACTCAGCGCATCACACACTGGATTATTAAACGAGGAGGCACATCACACTCATGAGTCACACACATACACTCAAGCTGCTGGAGTCAGAGGGCTAAAAGCAGACCCGATTCTTTCCAACCCCCCCTAACATTAATACTAATTAAGAGACGTGTGTGTGTGTGTGTGTGTGTGTGTGCATGTGTGTGTCAGGGATTTAAAGTGCCCCTTGCATGGAAAACCAACTTTTCCTTGATTTTTTGGTATTTACAAAGGTGGATGTAGTGCAAAAATTGTACATTTTTAAAATATACCACTTACTCACCAGTCCATGTTATTCATATATGCAAATGTAGCCACTAATGCAGTCTCTTTTCAGCTCAGTTTTTGTGATGTCACAAGAACTAAGAACAGGGGTGTTTTTAACGTGTTTTTAAAAGAATCTATAATCGTGTTGAAATTTAAGGTCTAAATCACTTAATCGTTTAAATGAAGCATTGTAACCTAACGAATCTTACTTAATGCTTTGAAGGGAATGAAAATGGCACCACAGCATGCTTGTCTTGCTTGTTGTAGTCTTGGGGCTGGAGGGTAAACACAACACTTTTTCTTTTTGTTTTGTGTATTTAAAAGCCAAAATGCCAGAAATAAACAGGGCCAATGTACCAGCAACACAATGACTTTTCCCAATATTTGGGACTTAGTAATATTACATATAGATACTTACATATAAAACACTTATTACACACACACATGTGTCCTAACATAGTATAAGACATGGTGTTTGCTGGTGTGTTTCCTCCCACTTACACACACACACACACACACACACTTTTATGTGTTGTTTCCTCATTTTTGCTGGAGTGTAAAGTTTTGGCTCATTAACTCATGCAGATTGATGGTCTTTTCCTCTGCCTCTCATTAAGTCTGAGTTAATTTTCTTCTAACTCTCTCTTTCTCTTTTCTCTCTCTCTCTCTCTCTCTCACTCTCACTCACACACACACACACACACTCACTCATGCATAGGCATACTGAATGTGTCAGACACAGCATGGTGTATCTCCTTCTATTATCTTCCCTACACTAATCTAATTAGCCTTCTGTCTCTGCTGTGCTGGTGTTTCCCATTACACACAGTAATAACACTGCAACACACAATGCAGCATTCTTTAGACACATCCACACACAAAGAGACAGACAGGTATTCAGACAGATAGACAGACAAATATTGCAAACCATGAATGAAAGTGAATAGGCACCAGCAGCATTATGCAAATGACATCATTCTAATTGGTTGCTAATAGGCCCATTTTAGCCATGTTAGCATGTTTGGTCAAGCTGTCGCCTTAATCCTAATGGAAAATTTGTAGTGTGCAAACTGTGCAAATTAAGTCACATGTTTTGTTGGTTTTGTGAGTAGTAAGTGCACATCCCTCACAGAAAACTAGCCACTGCACACTTATTACAATTAAAGTTAAAGTAAAATAAAAGTTAAATAAAACTATATAAAAGTTAATAAACAGACCTGTGGAGATAATATATTTTATTTTAGCAAATTATTTAAAAATCCATTTAAATTTACAATGTAATTTTGTATAAAAAAATGTTTTTTTTCAAAATGTGAGCTCTGCAGGCCACCACTGCCCACAAGTATTTTTTTTACTTAGAAGAACAATAATCAGAAGTGGGAAAAAGAAATGGTTTAAACCAAAAAAGCAATTTTTGCAGTTTTACTTTTAGGAATGTAGGCAAATACAGTATCAGTCTGGCCAAAGCTTATTTAAATAAAGAATTACTGCCCTTATTGAAAGTTGTAAGCTGTTTGCCACATTGCAGGACTAAAAAGACCTGAACTTTCCACACATTGATGCAACTAAAGGCAGTTTACTGAAATAACACTAAGATAAATGCAGAGCACTGCATACACTGTAATGCACCAATGTCCTTAGTTTGAGTAGGAGCAGGAACAAAAGCCAAGAATTCATCAAGCTGGTTACATCATCTGAACACAGACGTATGGCTCCTCTCTGCCTAAATGAGCTCAGATTTCTTCTTCATATCACATGCTTTGTTTTGAAGCAATGATGTCATATACAGATGGAGATGATTAAATGTCTGAGATCTGTGTGTGTGTTTGTGTGTGTGCAAATTTATTTCTTTGTGTGGACCCAAGACAATGAAAACATCATAGGTTTGGGGTGCTTATTCTGTCCGCCAAGATCTTTACTTGTTATAGGAAAATGCTTCTCCAAAAACAGCTTTTATTAGGGGGAAAAAAGCCACCAAGGAGTACAAATTAGTTTTTGCATGTGTGCACATACACCAATCACCCATAACATTAACATCACTGACAGGTGACGTAAATAACAGCGACTTTCTAGTTATTTTTAATTGCAATGGTATCTTTTAAGGTGGGATATATTAGAAAGCAATTTAACAGTCAGTTCTTGAAGTTGATGTGCTGGAAGCAGGAGAAATGGGTGTAAGGATCTGAATCATTTTGACAAGGGCCTTAATGTGATGGCTAGATGACAGGTCTTGTGGAGTGTTCCAGGTATGCAGTAGTTAGTACCTACCAAAAGTGTTCTGAGGAAAGCGCACTCTGTTTTTTTTACTTTTCTTTGTTTATTTTTCAGAATTCTAGTTTCTGTTGCTTTATTTCCAAGTGAAATTTAAAAAATCCAAATTATTTATGTGCTCTCCGACATTTGAGCCCCTCTGTGTATGTGTGTGAGAGATTGCTGCCATAAGTATAGAAGATAAATAGCCTTGACATGTGTGCTGTGTGTTTTCACTGTTTCTCTTGACACTGCTGACACCATAAGTACCCCTCTTACACTGAGCATGGACATTGTGTCCCATGACATCCTGCTCATGTGTGTGTGGGTGTGTGTCTATATATCTTATAGCGCTGATGAAAGGTGAATGTAGGTTTGTGTTGAGTTTCAGTGTGTTACTGATAAAGAGAGAGCAGTCTTTGCCAAACTTAAATGTGTGTTTTTACTGAAATAATTGATTAATTGTAATCGTTTTTTTATGTGAAGCCCATATATTCTACTGATGGTATAGTCGCACATAGTGCAGAGCTACACTGTTGTCTATGTAGTCGTACATCGTTACATTGCCAGAATGTAGGTGTTCGTAGTATGAGATGCGTTCTGACTAATTCTGATATTTAAGTGTCAAACGATATTGGTATGTTCAGCATACCAGACCCAGTGAATGAGAAGCAAACTCCTTATTTTACCATTGATTCCAGAAGAAAAATTGCATAAACAGGTGTCTATAAACTTTTGGGCATAAACTGTTTTTTCTACAATAAATATAATTATGGAGTTATTGTCCAAAAGTATTTTTTCTTTCTTTCACTCCTCCTTGGGTATTATACAAAAAAACAGCTTTCCCTTCATACACACTATGCAGGATGATATCCAGGCTAGCATGCTGTGGCTCAGGTGATGGACATTGTGGGGACAGGTGCAAGGTCATTTCCTGTTATGTCAGGAAGTGGGTGCAAATAGGATCATACAGTATCAACAGGAGGAGGAAGAGGATCTTCCTGCTCTCGAACATACACTGACCTTTCGCTCCACTGAGTGAAACTTTCACTCTTTTCCTTCCTCACCCCCTCTTTCTTGCAATTTATTCTGTATGTTTATTCTTTCCCCATTGCTCTGTTCTTCTTCTCTTCTCTTCTCTTCTCTTCTCTTCTCTTCTCTTCTCTTCTCTTCTCTTCTCTTCTCTTTTCTTCTCTTCACTTCTCTTCTCTTCTCTTCTCTTTATTTGTTTGTCTCTCGTTTACATTCCATCTCTCTTTTTCTCTCCTTATTTTTTTTTTTTAAATCTTGTTTCATCTCTACATACCCCCAACTCCTTCATCCGTCTGAAGCTAGCAGGCTGTTCTCTCGTCTCTATGGTAACAGGAAAGCCTCCTGTCTCCTGCATCCTAATGATGTCTCCCTCAGTCCCTCCTGAAATCTAACCGTCTGCATTTTCAGCTATTTTAGTCTCCATCCTTTGAATGTCTTCTTCTCCTACATTCATATTTTTTGGGGTTAGTCTTTAGTGCACCTGTTATTCTATTCTCTTCTTTAAATTCAGTATTTTGACCCATTGGATGTGCTACTATGTGGACAGAGAGTGCGTGAGATTATTTAGCTCTGATATGCAGTGTTTGTGTCTGCATAAAGACATAATTAAAGTGATAGTTTGACTGTAAATTTAATGTACATACTTTTTCACAAAACTAACACATGTTTACATCTTTAGACTTGCACTCAAGCTATGAAGCTAATGTAGTTAACAAGTAATGGAAATGTAGCACATCAAACAGCACCATGCTAACTGCATGTCTGAATCATATATGCCTGCCTCTAATCATATTATGTGAAAGTGGTTTTGGTTGTGAACACACCCCATCATACAATGTGCATCACAACAACCTCTGCATTTAACCCATCCACACATGGAGCAACAGGCAGCTATCATTAGCACACAGGGAGCAGTGTAGCAGGGTGGTACTTTGCTCAAAGCTATCTCCAGGTTTATTCTCATCCAGTTGGTCTGGGATGAACTGGACATAAGCATTGGAACTGTCAGCATTAACTTATAAGGCATAATTTATTAAATCTGCTGCAGTAAAGCTTACCCAAGTCCCTAATTCCTGAAAAGGGCCTGTTATCAGTATTTACATGATTTTTCAGGTTTTGGTGGCCTATAGTTTATTTAGAAAATTTGCAGTTTACCATGTACATTTGCCAGTTTTTATAGATGACTAGGTAGTAGGCAGAGATCTTGTACCACTTGCCCTAAATTTCTCATCCAAAATTAGCTTAAAAATGTAAGTATTGCCTGTGAATCTTGTGTCTGGATGTTGGTCAAAGCTAACAGGTGTCGTTTCAGCTTTCTGTTTTGCTTTTCTAAACACCAGCCTGCCTAACAGCTGCACCTCAGGCCTTGGAGGAATAACTGAAGCATCTACTGTGATTTGATCGCTAAGGGTGACTCATCATCCGCCTGGCGTCTTTCATGTCTCTGTCCAGCCGATATGTTTTCACTGTCTTGTCTTTTCAAACCTCCTGGCTTTCTTAGGTGTACTCAAGTCTATCACCAGTCTCAATGAAAGCTGATGACCCAGGAGCACAATATAATTGCGTTTTCACTGCAGTAAGACTAATTGAGGATCTAAGAATAACAGAATAGTTTCTAAAAACTGTAAAAAACTGTTGATTACATCGATCTACAGCTGCTATGAAGTGGTGGTTGTTCCTCTTTCAATTTGCTAAAAAATATCAGAAAAATATCTCCTTAATATCTCTGAAGTTTCTCTTAGACAACAACATATCCTGATAGTAAAACAAAGGAAACAATTGATTAAATCTAAAAAATGAATCTGAAATCTCCTGAGCACAATACCTTAGTAGTATTATATGAGTGAACTGAATAAGTAATTATATGTCATAGTGAACACACCACAATGAAAAGTGACGTCTGCGTTTAACCCATCTGTGTAGGAGCAGTGGGCAGGTACCTTGCTCACTGGTACCTCAGTGGTACTTGTAAAAGTCTGAAATTTGAACCAACGACCTTCAGGTCACAGGGGCAAATCCCTAACCATTACACCATCACTGTCCCACTGTGTCCGCTTGAGAGTTTTCCTAGTCCAGGGGTGCCCGAATCTGGTCCTGGAAGGCTGGTGTCCACCACAGTTTGGTAGTTTCCATCTTCAAACACTCACTTAATCTGGTAATTATAAAGTGAGTTAAACCAGCAAAACAAAAAAAAGGAGAAAACGCTAAAGATATTCAATTTAGTGCAAGCATGAAGTGACACGCCCACATAGAGATACAAATCTTATGTTGAGGAATGTGAACTGAAGTTAAAAAAGTAAAAGTGCAAATTTTCTACATGCAGTACGATTAACTGAAAATCACTGTGCTGAAAAATTGAGAAATCTACACCAATCCACTAAAACATTAACACCACTAACAGGTAAGGTGAATAACATCGACTGTCTAGTTATTTTGTGAACAGTTATTTTGTAAGTGAACAGTCAGTTCTTGGAAGAAGGAAAACTGCATAAGCCTAAGGATTTGAGACACTTTGACAAGGGGCTTATCTTGTTAATGTTATGCCTGATCAGTGTATATGGTATTGCAGAGGGATGTGTGTTTCTGTACCCAACATGACTCCAAATAAGCCAAAGTGTGAGCACTTTTCCTCTGCACAAAAAGTCACATCATAATGACATCAGAATGCATGGGTCTGGAACATTAAGCTCAGTGTGAGAGCAGGCCAGCACAAGAGTGTAGTTAGGGACTGTAGTGCTTGGGCATGGTTCAAGGCAACCGAGCCTAGTATGAGGCCACCCTAAAAGGCACTTTGTATCAAAAACATTAAAGTCACTTGTACAATCAGTATATAGTCTGAAGTGTTTGGCTCAAATTATGGACAAAAAACACGTTCTTCCATCGAGATTTCTGCAAATACTGCAGTGTTTTGACCTAAAATCTTTGACCCCACCTTTAAATTAGTGCTGTATTACACATATACACAACCCTCCCCTACACACATACAGCACCTCATGCTTAATGCCTCAATAAAACACAGATGTGTTGTTGAATGTCATTTCAGTCCTGTTATTCAAATGCAAAATGCCGAGTGCAACAAGTGTATCACTTTATGTGTGTGTGTGTGTGTGTGTGTGTTGAATACCTGCTTCTTACCACTCCTCCTCCACCCCTGCATTCCTGGAGGCTGGTGGTATTCCGAGAGCGTGTTTTCTGTGCGCATGTGTATGTTTTGTGTCTGTGTATTTATGCGTGTGTTGCAATGCAAAGACAAGCATCAGCCTGCCACTGAGTGTGTATGATAGTAGCGAGAAGAACTCAGAGAGAGAAGAAAAGGAGGGAGACGACCCAGACGACTCTCGTCTCTCTTACACCTCCCTTCGAGCATAATAATAACGAAACGCTGCAGCAGAGAACCGGAGAGGCAGAGGGAAAGAGGAAGAGAGAGAGAGATAAAAGGCAAGCAGCAGAGGACTGATATGCAGGGTACTTCTTCTCAGTCCTCTCTCGACCATAATATGACCTCAAACGCAGAGAAAATGCTGAAAAGGCACTGAAATGGTGCTGAGAAGGAAGCTCTGAAGAAACCACAAGGCATGCTAAGGACAATACTGAGCAAATTTCTGAGAAAACTCTGAAAACACTGAGGAGACACTGAGAAAAATATGAAAAAAAAGCAAAAGCACTGAGCTAATGATGAGAAGATGCTGTGAAAAAGTTTGGGACAACCTGAAGAACTGTTTAGGAGGTCCTGAGAAAACTTAGTTCCTAGAAGTTAGGAGTGTGGCCTGATCTGTAGCCCAGGTGGGCTCCTCCTGAGTGGGTACAAATGGAATCAGGGCCAGCCTTCAGCCTCCAGAGAGCTCTAGTCCAACCTGTGAGGATGTGCATGTTGGACTTCCATTTGTCCCTCCTCGATCATCTGGTAGGCAATTTTCATACGTTTTGTCAGCCGGTCTGTCTGTCCATTTGTCCATCCGTCTGTCTACCCATCTGTCTGTCTGTCTATATTTGCACACGTGTGTGCAATTATATGTGCCTGTGTGTGTATGTGTATGTTTGTATGTGCTGTGGCATGTGTTGAGGCTGCACCATATGGACAAGATATTGCTGCCTGTTATGTTTATGATGTACCCTGTGATGTATAAAAATGTAGTTTAATTGTTGAGATAGTTTAATTTTCTGGAATATACAAATACCTTGATTTATCTGGACATCTGCAGAAACGCACATCTGGAGCTGTGATTGGTTGGGATGCTTAAAACACAGAATAAAAATTGGTGATTGCATTATTGCAAAGGACAGTATAACCATAAACAATATAATAGTCAACCGTAGTGTGTTTGTTTGTCTACTATTACATGACAGCAGTGTGGACATGATGAAGGAGAGTGTTAGACTTCTATTATGTATCTGCATATATTTGTTGTAGATCTAAGTCTGTTTTTTCTGCATATTATTTGTTTGTTGCAAAAATTCTAAGAGACGGAGAGAGTTAGAAAAAGGGAGAGAGAGAGAGAGAAAGAGAGAGAGAGATGGCGTTAGATTTTTTCGCCCGCAACTCTGCGAACAAGCCTGTTCTCACGATACTGTCAGTTTTTCCATGGCAACAGGTTATAGCATTTACCAAAGCAGTTCCTTGGTGACCCTGACTTTGTGTGTGCGTGTGTGTGTATGCAGGTCCTTCCTGCTAAATATACTCACTGCTGAAACAAAACTCTGAGTCTCTAAAACTGTAACTTTACACAAAAGAGGGAAACACAAGAGATGCTAATATAAAACAAATTTTATCTGAATCATTCTGGATCGTTTCTGTTGATTCACTCATCATGACAATTTCATAGAAATGAAAGGTCAGCTGATGTTTTGTAGAAAAAAGAGAGACAAAGATAACTATGTGTTACAGGATGCCTCTCTACATCTGAAGACACTCGAGCGTTCTTTTCATTGAAATGCAACCTGAGTACCTTGCTACCTAGCAGTCCCTAGCCCATACATTCCATATATGTAAATTAACATTGAATTTCCTTTTGAATTGTTTTTGTAATGTCACAAACCCAACACATTAACATATATCCGCTGATTTTGTCTACAGCAGTTTAGCCTCACCCTATAAAAATAGAAATAATAATAATAATAATAATAATGACAAAAAATAACAACAATAATGATGATGGTGATCACTATTATCACACTATTATTAAACTCCTCTGTTTATGCTTTCTTTGCTATAATTACCTTATGATGGCCTGTACCTGTCAGTCAAATGCCTCATTCACATGCCTCAGTGATGGGTTAAGAAAGGATTTGTCTGCACAACTAAGGCCGTGTGTGTGTGCCCAGTACACTTATGAGCTCAGTCTGTTGCTTATAGCTTGAGCAGTGGACTGTGCTGACTCACTGCTGACACTTAGTAGTTGGTTTCTGCTTCAGGTTTTGCATCATGCTGCTCTGCTCGAACATGTGTGCATTAGTCGGTGTTGTGGTAGCAGAGCTGGACTGTAAGTCAATACTCTATTAGTGTCATATTTCGCAATAGTGTGAGGATGTTTTACGACTCCAGCATCACTTTGTCTTGAAGAGAGAAGGACAGTCACCATTTACTTTACTGCTCTCAAACTGGTAACAGCATATCTGATGAGTCTGTTTATAACCAGCGGCTTTAGTGTTTGGGTTTCTGAGTTTTGGTAAGTGTGAACAAAACCACAGACAAAAATTTAATGCTGGTCAAAGCTGCTACATGCTGGTTAGTGCTGGTCATCCAGCTTTTTGTTTTTCAACATCCAAAACACCAACATAATCAAATTTATTATTTAAATTTTTACTTCTATTATTAGTTATGCATGTTTGTATGTGTTTTTCTGTGTATGCATTTATGCTTTGGGTTGTCACCCCATGCTCCTGTTTGTGTATTATTTGCTTTTGATGTGAAAGTGCACTTCACGGGATAGACGCTTGAAAAAGAAGCAATAAATGCAGCAAAACTTGTGCAGTGTGTCAAGAGAGCTTTAATCGGTTTCATGTGTTTTATCCCACACAGCGTGAGCTTCAGGTTAAGCAAAGGCCCTAAGGATTTGTCTGTAAAGAAACCTAAATTGGGATCGACTATACAGATTCATGATTGGCACATACCCGCCACGTATGTCTTGGCTATTCGACTACATTTGGGGTAAGGGGGGATTTAGGAAACCATCATTTTAACTACAGAAAACAAACTTCTTTCAGTGTGCGCTGAAGCATTTTGTCTATTTTTATTTACACCTTTACCATGTGGAAAAAATTAATTTTGGGAGTTTTCATTGTAATATTGGAGCAATTATTGTGAATGAGTTTGGCCACTTTGAGGCTGCTGTTTGGGCTGCTTTTCTGGCAAAGATGTATGGTGATTTGCTTGTGATTTGGAAAAACAAGGCAGTATTTACAGCTTTCTGAGAAATTTCCCACTATTACTAGGTCTACTGGTTGCGGAGCCTACAATGAAGCCCTGTATGATGCAGTTTGTACGTTCAGAGTGCATTTTCATTGATTTGGATACACATTGCATTGAAGTGCAGGCAGCTGAAGCAATGCTCATCTTGCAGTATATTAGAATACACTGTTGTCAGTATGTCACACCATGTAATGTAATGTATTTTCAGTGTATAACATTTTAAATGCTGCTAATGTTAACTGGGAGCTGCATTAGTGGTAGAAATGGTTTTGAAAACAAAATTCGAAAATCACAAAGAGGTCAAGGTCAGGGTCAAGGGGCATTTATACTTTAACACACACACACCAGTTTTGTTCTGACATTCTTACATGGCACAAATAGCAAGTGAAAACATCTTAAATGTTTTTTCTCTAGTTATGAGGCTGTCTTTTTAAACAAGGGGGCAGTGATGGTGAAGCGGTCTATAGATCTGAAGGTCACTGTATCAAATCCCAGACTGCTCCCCTTACGCTGCCCACTGCTCCTATACCCATGGGTTAAATTTAGAGGTTACATTTGAGTAGTGGTGGACCTTGGTTAGGACCTAGCCCTTGTGCCCAGAAGGCTGCAGGCTCAAGTCCCAACTGACGTACCTTTGAACAAGGTACCATCCTACTACACTGCCACCGGCAGTGGATGGGTTAAAGCAGCAGTTACATTTCGTTGTGGTGCATGTGTGATTGAGTGTGTTAACAATGACAAAGTCATTTTCACTTTGCTTAAATAAACTACATTTGTAGACACTAATGCTGGAATCATATTGGTATCATAGATAGTATTGGCATTGGAATGAGGTTATATGCAAGATATATATTTCTAATCCAGGTAACACAGATTCCCAAGATGTTTTTTTTCTGTCATGTAATAATAATAATAATAATTTATATATTAATATATATATTATTATTATAAATTATATATATATAATTTCTATTGTATAATAATTGCTGTTGTTTAATTCAGCATTAATATAGAGTATATTAAAATAATAACAGTCAGAGACTAGAAGACATTTTTAGATTCATGATCTTTCTTGGAATACCAGTTAATTATAATGAAAATATTCTTAATATTATACTATATTAATCTTTATCATATCATAATATTTTATTATGCTACTTTTAATTGTTATTTCCTAAAACCTGATCACCACTTTTTAAATATATGGTGTTCTGTGTAATTTTGTTAGATTCTGCTTCTGTTCTACAGCTTTCTCCATCATTATTATGTGTGATGCATGATATTGCACTTCTAACATGTGACACATGCATAATAGGGATGATAAAATATGTATTGTGTTGAATAAGCATTCAATTAGTACCAAACAACAGCCCAGTCCAGCACATTCATGCCCTACATCACCCTCTCCCTTCTAACCAGCTGTAGTTTCACTAGTAAATAACCAACTGAACAGCCATATAATTCATATTTAGTTGTAAATAGCAAGAATATTCAAACGTTCTCAAAGCGAATTGGACTGAGTGTTAAATAGAATCTACAGAATGTTTTTTGTAAAAATACATGTTTAAGCAGAAATAAACGTGTTGTGAGAAGTTTTTTTCAGTCTTTTCAGTCTTACTTTGTTGAATATATCCTGAGATTATTGATCAGTGAGTCCTGATTCATCTTTTGCACCTCTTGTCATTACAGATTTATCATCAGCTCTGTATTATTTGTCATCTATAGGGTGAAGCATGTTAGAGTGTTTTTGAACATGTACCTGCAATAAAAAACAAGTACACAAAATCGGTTTTTACGGTATTTACTGATTATTTTAATTAAATAAACTAATGAAGACTGAGACAGAACTTTAGCTTAGGAATAGGACAAAACAAAGACCATGGATGCTACAGGATGTGAAACCACAGGAACATGAACAGGATACAACAGGGAAATTACAACAAGAGTACGACAGATAACTGACAAGGGCTCGACTAAACACAAGAGACTATACACTGATACAAACTAGGAACACCTGGACAGGGAGGAGACAGTAAACAAGAAACAGGTGAACAGGGCGGGAACAAGGCAGGGCTAGGACAAAATAAAAAAAAACACCAGACATTGAACGAGACATGACGAGATAAGATTTTTTATTTTAATTTTATGTTATATACTCCCTGAGGGGAAATTGGTCTCTGTATTTTACTGATCTGGAGCAGTGAGCACACACTGAGCTGTGCATAGTTAACACACATCTGGAACAGTGGGCCATTGACACAGTTGTGGCACCCATGGAGCAGTTGGGGGTTAGGTGCCTTTCTCAAGGGCCCTTCTTACTGCTTCAGGGATTTGAACCAGCAACCCTTTGGTCACAAACCCACAAATATTTACCAAGTTAATGGTTTTCAGTGAATTAGTACATATTTTTTCTACATTTAAGATGCTTTAACTTGGAATATTAAGAAGTGCAGTAAAGAACTACAAAAACACAAGTCCTCTTTAAAATTGATTGACTGGAGCACCTGCCCATTGGTGGATGAATTCCATTAGATAAAACTCATGTCAGACTTGCACTGTCCCCTCAGGTTTTTCTTTTGTGCGATGGGTCTTAAAAGTCCAGCAGACAGGTCCTATTGTGCCAGCTCTGATCGATGCAGACGCAAAAATGCTTTAAGATTGCAGGGAACATTTGTTGTCCTTTGTTTTGCTAAATTGCAGATGATGAGAGTGCTTTCTGAAAAAAAAAACAATTAGAGAGCCATTACTGAAGAAACTGCACTGTCAGAACCCAGCCAGTCCAGCCATTACCCAGAGAGAGAGAGAGAAAGAAAGAGAGAGAGAGCAAATTAACAAAGATGTTAATCTCAATAAAAAATCCTCATATTTTAAAAATAATTAATGCTTTCCATTTCTTAATTCATTAAAATCTGATATATATGATAAATATTCTTATTAACAATATTTTATGTATCAAGAATCATTTTTAATATTTTGAAGAAAGACATTTAAACTATTATTATTGTTATTGTTATTGTTATTATTATTATTATTATTATTATTTGTATATTATTATTATTATTACTGTTGTTTTAATTCACCATTGCCATTTAAGTTTGGTCTAAGACAAGGCTTGATCCATATCCAGAAAACCATTGCTTAGAGTTTAATCAATAATAAGCTGTCTGTACTCGTTCTCCCTCTTCTCCTATTGAAGATTGTTTGATGTTCTCAGTGGTATTTCCCTCCTTTGCTTACTTTGCATTAAGACATTCATGCAGGAATGTGGGCACAGTTGTAAATAAGGTCTCAGATTTCTGCAAGTTAAACACATTCAGCCTGACACTGAGAGTATCAGCCTTCCTCTCTTCCTTAGACACTCTTTGCTAGATTACCCTGCAGCTTCATGATGCACCACACATTTTCAGTAGGAGACAGGCTTAGACTGCTGGAAGGCCAGTCAAGCACACACGCTCTGTGTCAACAAAACCATGCTGTTGTAGCATGTGCAGAATGAGGCTTGGCATTGTCTTGCTGAAATAACCATGCATTTCCTGGGAAAAGATGCATAAAGCATATATCTCTCTAAAATCCCAATATATGCCTCTGCATCAGTGGTACCCTCACACATATAGAAGTCTCTCATGTCCACCAAT
Organism: Arnoldichthys spilopterus; assembly: GCA_037974385.1. Lineage (NCBI taxonomy): Eukaryota > Metazoa > Chordata > Actinopteri > Characiformes > Lepidarchidae > Arnoldichthys > Arnoldichthys spilopterus. The sequence continues at coordinate 16,657,034 of JBBPDA010000025.1, forward strand.
CTGGAATAGTTTATTTAATGTTATGTTCAATATAGACTATATTTTGTTCATGCTTATTAATAAGCTTATTTCATTTGGGTGTTCTATGATGTTCTATAAGGATTCTGCCAAAACCAAACCATTGCCTGGGCTTACTTCCTGGATGCTGCTGTGATCCATGCAATAGAAGTGCTTTTGTGAGGGGATTTGTTTGTGCACCAGCAACAGAGCTTTCAGGATTGTGATATCATCTGTATACAGACAGTACTGTTGCTAATCTGGGTCCCCTGCCACTCCTCTCCACCGTCACTGTTTGAAAGGGAGATCAAGGCTGTTGTCGTTGTCAGATAGAAATGGTCGCCTGTGGTGCTCTCTGATAACCAGTGATTGCCATGGTAACACAGTGGTCAAAGCATGACGTGGACAGAGTGTGAATGACCCTTTGGCTCTGGCCACAGTCACACTCTAAATATAAAATACACAAAGGCCAGAGGACGGCGGCTTAGGCTATGTACTCAGAACTGAATGACTTTAATGAATCTTGTATGACTTTTGACCTTGTTGGTTTGAGTGGATGCAGAATGAATAAAAGTTAAAAATGAACCCGTTCAGGGCTTTCAGAACAACAGACAAAGGGATGGTCTGACTAAAAATGTTAACGAATGAGTATAGCAAAGGATACTCACCTTTAACACCATTATGGGCTCTATTTTGATGATCTAACACAAAGCTTAAAGCGCAAAGGCAACTAACATTTATGGGTGTGTCCAAATCCATTTTGCTATTTTGAGGGTAGAAAGTAGGGCAAAAATAGGTTGTCCTAACTTAATTATTCAGAGGTGTGTATAGGGCATAGCATACAATAAACCAAACAGAATGATCCATCATCTCATCTTTAAAAGGCAGAGGCGCATTAGCTATGGTGGATTGCTATTATGATGTGTTTACCTGGCAAACCAGATCAGTTTTTAGCAAGAAAAAGGCTCCTGTCCAAACTGAAAATGCACTGGAATGAAACTAGCAAAAAAGACTGCTGGGGCAAAAGAGGGCCGTGTCTTTAACCATATAATCTATATGACTAAATGAATACTAAAGAGAAAGTAGTCTGAGTAAAAGTGACTATTTGTCATTTTGAACACACTCAAGCACCACAACGAAATGTGATCTCTACATTTAACCCATCACATGTGCATACGCAGAGCAGTGGGCAGCTATCAGCAGCACCCGGTGAGCAGTATAGTGGGACGGTACCTTGCTCAAGAGTACCTAAGTGGTGTCCGGACCAGGACTTCAGGTGACAAAAACAATGTCCTAACCACTAGGCCACCACTGCCCAAAGTGTAGAAATTTAAATCTGATTGCAGTTCCAGGTGACAAGATTGATTCCACTCTTCCAAAGTTATAAAAGATCTGGCAACCTAAAATAATTGTATTTACTATATTTAGGCAGTTTAGAGAGCTAATTCTATCTATATTAACTGAGATAAATATCAGGACCTAGCTAAACTGTGCCTATTCCTCTTTCAGTTTTAGATAGGTGGATGTTTCATCAGAGCTGGACAAATCAGGTTTAGAAAGTAAAACTCCTTATCAGTATTTTATTTGGTATAATAGGTTATTTATTTTTTGGTTCATTTTTTCCCACTTTAATCAAAGCATAATACAGCCATTTGAGACCTCACACTTTGTACATATCATCTCTGAATTCCCAAATGTCTTGAATTGGAGAATTGATTTTCTTTAGGATCAAGCATTATCCCCTTAAGGCACCTACAGGCTGTAACATTTTAGTAACCAAACATGTTTATTGTGAGCCACTCTATGCAATGGGGATCTAATAAATTTAGGTATGACGTCAGGTTTTATATATATAGAATGGTAGCAGTGTAGTGGGACAGTACCTTGCTCAAGGGTTCCTGGGCCAGGAATTTAACCTGTGACCCTGCATTCACAGAAGCATTTCCCTAACCACTAGGCCACCATGGCCCACAGTATATACACTGCTCACAATAAGTTAGGGATATTGTGAGAGACTTAGTGGATGTCATATATACAGTGTTTGTTTCACTTCAGACATTTTTGGGATAGGGAGGCAATTCTATTGGGGTGATGTGTTTTCCATGTATTGGTCTCATTGTGTACAGGTGTGCCTTATACTGGAGCAAATACCAAAAGATAACCTTTCTCAATGTGAAATCAATTTCAACATTCTGTGGGTATAAAAAGCTGGTATTGTCAGTAAGTCATTCTAAGTTCATCATTCAAACAGCCA
>JBBPDA010000025.1:16674961-16695047 GCA_037974385.1 Arnoldichthys spilopterus
TAATGTATTTCTCTCTGTTAAAATGAGTGTAGATACAAGGTAGGTTTACATAATGAAGTGGCTCAACAGTGTGTACATGCACACACACACACACACAGACACTCAAACCATGTTTTCTCATGTTGCAGAGTGTGATGCAGGGTACCATTCCATACTTGGGCACATTCCTAACTGACCTGGTGATGATGGACACTGCCATGAAGGACTATTTGGATGTGAGTCTATCTATCTTTCTCTCTCTCTCCCTCTCCCTCTCTCTCTCTCTCTCTCTCCCCCCACTCCCCTCTTGCTCTCACCCTCTTCTCTGTCTATCTCTCTTTTTCTCGCTTTCCCTATCTTTCTCTCTATCTGTGTTTCCCTTCTTCCTCTCTATTTCTGGTAAACTTTATTGCTCTGTTATTTTCATTCTCTTGCTCTGTCTCTCACTCTCACTCTGAACACTGAGTTTTGCTGATTTGTTTCTCATCTGATTTTACAGGGTGGTCTGATCAACTTTGAAAAAAGGAGGAAGGTGAGAAAGCTTATTTTACATTTATTACTGGTCATAATAATGCTGAATACATACATGAATGAATGTAATGAATACAGTAGTACAGTAAGACATGAATACAGTAATACACTAACAGTGAAAATCACAATGTAATGAATGGAAAATAAAAGAGAACATTTGTAGTTTTATAAAGTTAAATCTGCATTTACTGTGAAGTACTTATGTGTTAAATGTTACTGTAATAACTGACGATAATGAGGATACATGCTGAGATGGTGTGAAGGAATGCAAATCCCTCTGTGCTGTTATTAGAATTGATTGTCTATATGTAGTAATACTGATGTAGTGAAATAATAATAATAATCACTGATGATGATAATGATAAGTCTCCCTCTTCTTATTTATCTTTCTTTCTCTACACCTCTCCCACTTCTCCCCTCCCACAATCTCTCTCTTTCTGTAGGAGTTTGAGGTGATAGCTCAGATTAAGTTGCTGCAGCTGGCCTGTAACAACTACAACTTTACCCTCAACGCTCGCTTCAGAGAGTGGTTCTCCAGTGTGGACAAACTGACTGAGGCAGAAAGGTCAGTAAAATAAAATAAACAAGAGATTAACAGAGGGAAAGATTGAAAAAACAATGAATGAATGGATGGATGGATGGATGGATGGATGGATTAGTCAAGCCAGACACTAAACAGTTCAATTTCCAGTGGTATTTTCTCAGGAGCTGAATTTCAGAAACAGATCATTTTTCAGCCCTTTTGTTTTTAAACCGGGCTTAACTAAGCCTAAGAGATGTTAATAAGGAGATTTTATTTCAGTAGATTTCTTTCCCCTGAGATGTTACCTAAATTAAAACAGCAGTAGCAGCCATCTTGGAGTCTTTAGGCAAGTTTGCATAATGTTTAGCACTCAGTTATTCTGATGTGCAGTAAAATTTCCATATGTAGATCGCACATAACACAAGCGAACCATCTGTGTGTTTTTCTGCAGTTACAGCTTGTCCTGTGAGATTGAGCCATTGTCAGAGTCAGCCTCCAACACACTGAAGGCTAAGAAAAACACAGGAATCATCAAACGCTGGAGCGAGTAAGTAACACTCTTTATCCATTCTCTGCTCTCTGCAGGTACCCCCCTCTGTAACTCTTCTAATTAACCTTGTAATGCTGGTGCAGATGTGGCACACTTATTGTATTTATATGTATATTCTTGTATATCAACATTGTGCCATACAGTCAACCAGATGTTGATTCATGTTGCACAGCGGGGCTCACAATAAATATATAGAATTTTCAACTGTGGCTTAATGGTTGGAGAAGAGGGCTTGTGACCAGGGGGTTGCTGGCTCTGTCCCCAGGACAGGGAGGGAAAATATGGATAGGGTGAGTAAGTAACCAATGCTTTCCCCTTCCACATTCACAGCTGGAGTTATCTTGATCAAGGCATTTAACCCCCCAGCTGCACCATGAGTGCAGATGTGTACCACACTGCTTCTGGTGTGTTGTCAGGGATGTCATGGATGGGTTGGACAGTGTGTGAGTGCCGTATAACCTGACTTTCAATTTCTAAATCTGACTTTTCAGATTGCTGAAAAGATTCTGATTTGGGGTTGTACATATATATATGAGCAGTGGTGGCATAAAAGTTAGGAATTTTTAATCCCAGGCTGGTACTAGGGTAACTATGAGCGAGGTACCATTGCTAAACACTGCTCCTACACAGATGCTTTAAATGCAGAGGTCACATTTCGTTGTGATGCACTGTGCTGTGCTGTGTTGTGGTGTGTTCACAATGACAAATAATCACTCACTTCACTCGTATTTTTTATATTAATAATGATTACCTTCTTCTCTCTCTCTCTCTCTCTCTCTCTCTGGATCTCTGTCTTTGTCTCTCTGTAGCCGTCAGCCCGTTAGCTCTGCTGAAGCCGGCTGCAGTAGTTCTGGAAGCTCACACTCTAAATCCTTTGATCAGTTGCGTTATCCCTCATGTTTGGGTGGTTCAGTGGGCAGTGGTGGTGTGGATGGTGGAGACTCTCTCAGCGTAACTTCTGCTGGCTCCAGCAGCTCTGACATTGAGGAGATCAACATCAGTTTCATCTCCGACTCTCCTGATGCACATGAGAAGAAGGTGAGGTCGAAATCATAGTTGAAAAACATACCGTGTGTGTTCCAAAGGATCTGTGAATCACTGATCTCACAATAATTTGATCTAATATAGTTTTTATAGGAAACAATCCAATGCATCATGAAATGTAAAATTGTGGTTTGATTCAGTTTGGTAAAAATTCACAGCTGTGTCTGGATGAACTATTTACCCAATAGTGTACTATTACAACTTTGCAAATCATGTAAACTTATATGTAACTATATAATGATATATACAAATATATAAAATACTTGCTCATTTAGAATTTGATACCAGGAACATGTTTCAAAAAAGTTGGCACAGAGCAACAAAAAATTGGATAAGTTGGATAAGTAACACCTGGTGGACATCTCAGTAAGATGACTGTGTATAAAAAAAGGATCCCAGAGATGCAGAACCTCTCAGGTGTAAAGATAAAGATGGGTTCACTGTTAAATTAATTAAATAAACTAAAATAAACTAAAAACATTACAATTCCAGTGCATGTGGAGATTTCTTTATCTACACTACATAATGTAGACAAGGGACTAGGCCATAAACCAATATTTTATTGCTGTGATCGTGGGGCCCTAAGGTGGCACCACATTAAAAACATACACATGATCCTGTAGTTAAATCACAGCAAAACATTTTTTACCAATTGAAGGGTTTTTTCTAGAACCTTCACAGTGATATCTCATTTTTAAAAATTCCCTAAAGAACCATTCACTGAAAGGTCCCAAATGTGGTTCTTCTAAACCACAGCCCCTTTCTGGTACTTAAAATGTGTATATTTTCATAATACTTTGAAGTCAGAGTACTCTGCTAAAGGCCTTTCTCAATTTAGATAATGAAAGCTAATGGAAAGACTCATGGGCCTGAATAAACTATACAAGCTTTATAAAGTGTGTATGTCATCTGTTGTTTTTTATACGAAGAAACTAAATCTTTTTTTCTTTGTTTTCTAAAACATTACGAAGTTCTAATTAACTGATCCATGCTCCACCCACAAATGTGTTCTTTTATTGCAACTATTTGGACGTTGGACAAGCTTTAGAGCACGTTGACTAAAATCGCATTCAGACTTTAATTTAGGGAGGTCTTTAGACTTGCACAGAGAACAGAGGGGCAGATGTCCATGCAAAATTAACACTTCTAGTCAAGTTACATGTTTTTTTTTTATTTAAAGGCACAATTTCTTTTTTTTTGCCCAACTAAACATATTGGGAAAAAATAAACCATAAAATAAAATTGGCTTTAGCCAAACACGGAAACCACACATTCAGTTTCTTACTAGTTGCATGTGCTAGTACTGAAGTTCAGCGACAGAGAGGATGAGAGTTGTTCATAAATTACATTACTTTTTTATTAACAATTAGCTTTTAAGCCCCTGTGTAAACTTCAGTCAATTTAACACACACACACACATGCACACACATACACGCACACACCTACACATAATAACATCCCAGGTAGGCTTTTCAATAGCATTCCTTAAAGCCTGTCCACCATCTAGCAACAGTTGCTATGTAAGAATACATTTGTAGGTGTGGCATAGATAGATCAATTAATCCTCCAGACTTTTCTTTCCATGGTGACGGTAGCTCTGCTTCCTCTTTGTAGACGTCCACGCCCTGCGTAAAACATTCCAATTCTACCTTAGGGAAGTGTGGGCCTATGGGAGATCTCACACCAACGGTACTCTCCTCCTCTATCCCTTCATCCCTCTGTCCATCACTCTATTCATCTATTCATTCTTTCATCACTCATTCAGTCATGCCATTCATCTATCCCTACATTACCTACTGTATCTCTTTTCATCTTTGTTCATCAGTTCGTCTTTTCAACACTCACTTTATCACTCCACCCATCCCTCTGTCCATCCATCTCTACATACACTGTCACCTCTGTTCCATTACTCCCCTCTCACTCCATCAATCCATCCATCCATCCCTCTATCATTCCATCCCTACATCTATCCACCACTCTGGCTTCATCCATTCCTTCATCATTCCGTTTCACCTCTTGCTCCTTTAATCCTTTTATCACTCCAGCCATCCCTCCATCACTCATTTCATAACTAGTTCACTCCACCTATACCTCTCTATATCATTTTTCCACCCATCAATCATGTCATTCATCACTCATCACATCAATCATTCTATCTATCCCTGCATCCAGCACTCTTTCCATCACTCCTTCTATCACTCTTTCTGTCATGCCATCCATCCATGCATCCATCCATCTATCCATCCATCCATCCATCCATTCATCCACCCTTCTGCTGCTTACTCTGTTTCAGCAATTTCTCATCTCAGAAGTCTCCTGTGTTTTTCTTTCTCCGTCTGACAGCTCATCTCATCAGTAACACTAATGTTTGTGCGTGTGTGTTTGTCTGTATGCACACAACAGGCCAAAAGTATGGAACATGCAATGAACAAGCTAACAGCCCAAACGTAGTGCAAACACATCTTTACAAACGTAAATTAATCAAATTCTTTACACAATTCTTTTCATTCTTTGCTTACTCAGTAGTCACTCATATCTTTTTTCCTATAAATACCTCTCCCAAAAATGTTCAAAATACACCCAGCTCTTCATCCAAGTGAAGCAGATTTATGGATGCGGTTTAGGATGATTTACTGCGAGCTACAAAATTGAACATTGTATAGTCAACAACAGGGTTTCTTTTCATGTTCCGTCTCAAGAGTAGAGGTACTGATCTAGAACAATTTTAGTGATCCAAGATCTTTTCCATCCTTAAAACTGCTTTACAAATGCCAGCGCTGATGCTACTATTTTTTGTTGTGTTCATTTTTATACCTCACAGTAAGCCATACTGTGTCCTAAACTGAATCCACTGTCTGCTCCACCTTAATGAAGTTTATTTACATTAAAGTTTGGTGACTATTGGCTTCTAGTGTTAGCTCTTAACATGATGTCTTGGCTGATCGACTACATCTAGGTTAGAGGACAATTGCTTGTATTTGATGTTTAACCAATCAAAAACTGCAAACATTTAGCAAACCTGTTTTTAGTGTTGCTTCTGAATTTTTGGCCTGAGGTGTATGTATATAGTGTATTCAGCACTAACTTTAACCTTTAACATCTTTAGACAGTGGTATCATTTCTTTCTTTTTACGACTGCTTCTTTATCCATGCAGTTAACCTTCATTTCAAAACTGCCTGTCATTTTCCTGATCTCATGTGTTTGCTCACTGCTGGTGAGCTGCAGTGTTGTTTGTTGTAATAATGTACAGCACTTATTATTTGTAAGTTAACTCTGCAGCTCTCCGTGAGGTCCTGTAAGTGTTTTGTCAGATCAGCTTTCTACAGTGAAAAATCTTCATGCAATGCACAAGAAAACGCATTAACCCTTAGATGTCTGGAGTTATTTAGCTTTATGTTACATTTTCATTACACCATGTAATTACATAAAGACACAATTATTTGTATAGTGATACATATCGAATTGGCCTATACATGCTCTGCCCACAATTTTGCTTAAATATCAAAATTTAGAGTAATTTGGATTTTCTCGACCTGGTTCAGTGGTCTGGGAGTGAAAATGTATTAATATAAATATGGTTTATTTATGTAATTTTTTAATTATTACTGGCAGTAACTGCTTACCTCTGAGGGTTAAACACATTTCTCTTTCTCACTTACTTCTTCTCATTCGTTCTCTGCCACTCTTTCTGTGTGTTTAACACCATCTCACTCTCTTTCTTCCTTTTTTTTGCAAAAAACCCAACATATTTTAACACATTTCTTTTTCTCTTTTCAGTTCTCAAAAATGTTCTCTCTCCTTATCCCCCTCTCTTTCTCTCTCTCTCACTCTCTCTATGTAGTTTTGGGAGTCCACTTCTCTCTCCTCTCTTGATGCCTCTGCCCTCGGCTCAGGCTCCGGCTCCAGCAGTGCCTCGTCCTCCTCCGTGTCCTCCACTCCAGTCACTCTCTCTCGTTCACACAAGCGCTCAGTCTCTGGTGTGTCCAGCTACTCCTCCCTCTCCCTGCCACTCTACAACCAGCAGGTGGATGACTGCTGCATCATCAGGGTCAGCCTGGATGTGGACAATGGAAACATGTACAAAAGCATCCTGGTGAGCTATAGAGAAAGATCCACAAACGTGCAAGCCTTCAATGCTGAGTTCCCTGCAGAATCAGAGATTTGTTCAGGAGCTAATCAAAATGCGCACCATCTGGATAGAGAGCTCCCAAGTATTAACAGAGAATCTTTTCATGTGTGTGTGTGTGTGTGTGTGTGTGTGCGTGTGTTTGTGTGTTTCAGGTAACAAGTCAGGATAAGACTCCTGCAGTAATCAGGAAGGCCATGGTGAAACACAACCTGGACCGAGAGAGGCCAGAGGACTATGAGCTGGTGCAGAAAATCAGTGAGGAGAAAGGTGAACACTTACACACTGTACTCTTTCAGTAAATATACACCTATCAGCCATAACATTAACACTACTGACAGATAACATTAATTACATTGACTACCTAGTTATTTCATTTCAGTGGCACCTGTCATGAGTGTATTAGGCAGCAGTTGAACAGACAATTCTCAAAGTTAATGCATTGGAAGTTTAGGATCGGAGGGCCAAACTGTGATGGCCTGACAACTGTGTCAGAGCATCTCCAAAACTGCAGGTCTTGTGGGGTGTTCCCAGTATGCAGTAGTTAATACCTACTGATACAGGTTCAAAAAAGCAACTGGTGTACCCATGACAAGGTCATGAGTGCCCAAGGCACACTAATGTGTGCGGGGAGTGAAATCTTGCTTGTCTGGTCTGATCCCACAGAATGGCTACTGTAGCACAAATTGCTGAAACAGTAAATGCTGGCTATGACAGAAAGGTGCCAGGACATGCAGACTGGTCGAAGTACCTATGCTGATCCCTGTTCGCAGAGAGCACAGAAAAAAATGGTTCCTCTTCTGAGTCTTGGTTCCTTTTAAGGTTTCGTCCTCCAGCTTAGGGAGTTTTTCCTTGCCTCTGTTGCCATCGGCTTGCTCATTATGGGTTCAGACCCAAATTCTGCAAAATTGCTTTGTGACAATATCAATTGTAAAAAGTGCTATATAATTAAATTTGACTTGACTTGCTTAATTATACAGACGTATAAGAAAAACGTATAAGCAAATTTAAAAAAAACAAAGTACTTACTTAAAGGTTTATGAATGTGCCATGCATAGGAGAATAATTGTGTACATTTGCAACTTAATAGGTAATGTTAAACTAACATGCGCTGATTCACTGCCTTGGTTTTTACAGAGTTGAAGATTCCAGACAATGCCAATGTTTTCTATGCTATGAACTCCTCGGCCAACTATGACTTTGTCCTGAAGAAGCGTGGCTTTCCACGGGCAGGCCGCACCAAGCATGTGGCCAGTTCCACCTTACCCCGAATGAAGCAGAAGGGCCTGAGGATTGCCAAGGGAATTTTCTGACCTCTCAAATCTCCCTAAAATTGATCATCGTTCTCTCCTCACTCTACTGTGGGCCTCAGTTCTTGCTGCTGTTAACTAGCAGCCAAGTTATACGAGACCCGCTGTGGATTAGGGGCTAAAGGTCAAGCCCTAAAGATTTGTTGGGGAAAAGTCACTGCCAGCTCAGGAGCCAAACAGAGCAGGCATTTTGGGGAAGCCGTGGTTGTGGTTAGACAGTTTGCTTCGTTTACAGACGCTCCGGAAACCGCTACCTGTGTCAACCCACTTCCTGTGTGGTCACTTTCTGCACTGCTAAGGTCAGTTCCTGTGAACCGCAGACTGGACTGTGTGCCATGTTGCCGACTCCCTCACTGCCAGTTTAAGGACAGCCTGGAGCAGTTTGGAGATATGGTGGACAATCCTTGGCTAGGATGATGACTAGCATTCCTGAGCTCGGGTTCCTTGCAAACTCTGGCAAAGTTTGCCTTAGTGGACTGCAACCTGAAAGGCACATTCATTCGCTTGTGCAATTTTTTTTTTTTTCTTCTTTCTAGCGCTTTTGGGTGGGAAGGTCATTGTGACTCATTCTAAACTGAAGAGATGAGTGAATCTGTCTGATCTTACCAAGACAAATGCCTCTGAACCAAGTTGTGTTTTTCCTTGTCTTAAATGTCTAAGAGAGCTTCTTTGTCCAGTTTTGTGAAACAAAAAGGGCATTACAACAGAAAACACTCTTCTCACATGACTTTTCTCCTCAAGTTTACTTTGTAGAAGCTCTTTTTGGGCTCCAAGCACCTAAGGTGCTGGAACCATATTGTATTTGAGTATTGTTTCTTGTGTGTCTTTCCTCTAATTGGTGCTAACTAACACTGACGTCCTCCAGCTGGCACTCTCCTTGACATTTTAGAGCCTCATCACCCTAAAGGAACCACACAGCTGGATGGATGACGCCTAACCACAGCGCTAACATACTAATGTGTAAGCGTACTGCTCTAGTGACATGCTGGAAAGTGCTAGAAGTAAAGAGAGACTGATGACCAGGTTGCCCTGGCTGCCTTTAAGAGTTAGCAATGATGGGTTTTGTATGTTGTGAAACAGTATGTAGTCTGATTGAGCAGTAGAATGTGAATGCAGTAGATAAATAAGAGTCGGCTATTGGATGAAGTGTCAAATTGTTTTCCTACTCAACTCTTAAAAGAGCAGGACTATAGTAGGATTGTAATTAAATCACTGTACTCTTGGCTATCTCATTATCACTGGAAATGTCCCATTCAGAATTATAAAAAAGAAAACTTGTCAGACCAATTTGCCTGATCAATCTGTAATTGGCTGGCAGAAAATGGGAAACCCAAATTAAAATGGAAATTGACTTATTACATTTTTTTTAAAATATAAAACGCGACAAAAGGCAGACAGAGCGAGAGACAATGGAAGGAGTTAGAAGACAGATAAACATGAATGTTGTTTTGTGAACTGTGATATTCTGGTGTTGCGTCTAGTCTGTGGGGGAGTGGGTGGGTGTGTGTGTGTGTGGTGGGGTTGCTGGGGGAAAGATTAATAGAACAAAATCCATTGCCATTAATGTCACCATTTCTGTTTCTGGGTCTAACATTTCTAAACTCACTCATATTACACTACACAGGAGTCAAGGGGGTTTGTTTAAGGTACAAACAATTCTGCCTGTTACATGTAGATGACACACAGCACTGTGTACACCAGCCTACCCCTAGCTTACTTCAGCTGCAGCCCTGCTGACCAAACATTTTGGCTTGGGAAGAAAAAGCCCCAAGTTGGGAAAAAGATAGCAAAAACAAGCCATCTAGCTATAAAGTTTAGGTATTGGTGAGGTAGCTTTGGACTTGGTCTGCAAGGCTGTAGCTTGATGTTACTCTTGCTTACTGCAAAAGAGAGAAAGAAAGAGAGAGAGAGAGAGAGAGAGAGAGAGAGAAAAAGAGAACGAGAGAGACTTTGTCTTGGAAAGCTATTCTGTGTCATGTCAGTTAAAGTGTTATGTCAGGCTCACTCTACAATGTTGAAAATGTGAGCGATCTCTTACATAATGATATTTTTTGGTCTTGGTTGTGCTTAGTCATGAACGTCCCACCACTACAAGATATGTTCGTGATCAACAGTCCATGGTTCTTTCTCTCAGTTTTCATGACAGTTTTTTTTTACTTTGCAGGCTGGAATTGGACACTAAGTAAGACTTTAATTTAGAGTATAGACATTACACATTATATCTGTTGCTATTAAATTTAGCCATTGTGCATATATTCATTTTGGTCATTTGTTCACATGCAAAAAAGTCTTACGTCACTCAAAACATCTTTTCGGTATCTCATTCCAGGGTGAAGATGTAATTGGCTTGTAACATCAAAGTGTGCACTATTATCTCCTTTCTTTAGCATTAGTGTGTGCCATTGGCTCCTTTGTTTGACATCAGACTGTACGCCATTATCTCTTTGGTTTACATGAAGTGATATAGCCATCCGCTGTTTTAACCCTAGACAGCGCTTGACAGCATTTTTATATTAAGACTTTCTATAAAACACTGCTTTGTTTTTTTAATGAAGAAACCCCTGTTGTTAAACCTGTGTGGACAAAGCCTCAGACTTTTACTTCAGCTCGGCTCTCATTGGCTCTCATTCATTCGTCCATGGCCTCAATTTTACATTTCACAACAGACAATTGGCTTCCACCCCACAGTAAAGGACACTTAAGTCCTAAATATTGATCACATTTAATATTTACCATTCACAATCAAGGCAGCCCTGAGTGGATCACAGGGGTAAAGATTGGATTGTACACACCTCACATAAAAGATTATCTTTTAGGGTCACTCAGACAACTGAAGAACTTTTATGAATGTTGGAAGGGGCTGTTTGTGTCCATTTTTAATGATCAAAGTGAAGTGACTGAATTTGAATTTGGATTATACTCATGTCCAGAAACTGTGCCCATAGATGTAGATATGTGTAAATGTGCATGCAGTGGTGGGCAGGGTACATGTAATGAGTTACTTTACTTGAGTGGTATTTAAAAGTATCACTACATCTATTTTTGGACACATTTTACTTCATTTTCACACAGACATTTAACAAAATCCATATTTTCAAGCTTGATACAATTTTCAATTCTGAGGTCAATACTCCATTTGGTTTTTGTAAATGTATGTGCTAAAGTGTTGACTCTAATTATAGTAAAATAGAAAAACAATGTTATTAATAATAATAATAATAATAATAATAATAATAATAATATGAGTAATACTACCACTACAATAATAATAATAATAATATTTTTATAATAATAATAATTGTTGTTATTATTATTATTATTATTATTATTATTATTATTATTATAGCTGCTTTTCTATATTAATGTCCTCTGTTTTTGCTTAAGGACAGGATTTGTGTACTTTGTCCACTACTGTGTGAGTGTGTGTGGGTGTGTGTGTGTGTGTTTGGGCATAGATTTGGTGTATTGGGATTGTTATTTTGAAAAGGGCCAAAGATCATACAGATCATTTTAAAAAAAGCAACAAAAACAAAGCAAACCAACAAACATAACAAAGAAAAAACAGTTCACACTCATGAACACTGCCTGTTTAAAAAACACTTTCTCTCTCACTCTTACAGATAAATATCATTCAGCAAGCTGGTGCCATTTGCTCTCTTTTACTGTAAACAAAAAAAGAAGAAATACTTTCTAACAATTAACACGTTTTTATTCTCTGTTCCTTTTGTAATTTTTGTATGATATGAAATGTCCATTGTACCTTTTAGTTTCATTTCCTGTGTGTGTGTGTGTATGTGTGTGTGTGTGTGTGTGTGTGTGTGTGTGTGTGTGTGTGCGCGTGCGCGTGTGTGTGTGTGTGTGCGCGCGCGTGCGCGTGTGTGTATGCTCACTCTATTTATTAATTTGTAAATACTTTTTGTAGCATTGTACATTTTGTTTTCTCTCCCTTGTAATTACAAATTAATATATATGTAAATATGAATATATCTATGCGAAGTTTATACCGCTGTGATTGTGGGTTTGATTGGCTCCAAGCTCCTCATTGACTTTTGGTTTTCTGTTCTGTTTTCGTGTCTTTTTTTGTACAATGGGTTCATTTTGATATTGCTTTCTCTCCCCTGAACGCTGTTTCTAGTGTTGGAGAAAAAACCCACCTAATAAACATAGAGTGTGTAAACAGAGAACAAAAACAAACACTCCGGCCTTTTCTGCTACACATCACTGCACACACTGACAAGCAACACTAATAAAGTGAAAGTGACTATTTGTCATTGTGAACACACTGAACACCACAACGAAATGCAATCTCTGCATTTAACCCCTCACACGTGCACACGTGGAGCAGCGGGCAGCTATCAACAGAGCCCGAGGAGCAGTGTAGCAGGACTGTACCTTGCTCAAGGGTACCTCAGTAGTGCCCGGGCCGGGACACGAACCTGCAAGCTTCAAAGGCAGCGTCCTAACTACTAGGCCACCAATAACCCCTGATATAAGGGGCCCCTTTCCTCACCATCCTCCCCCAAAACCACCCATCAACCAAAATAACCCCTTTGACAAGTCAGATTTGAATCATTTGTGGACTGGAGTAGCTTTAGTGTAGTGTTAATTACCTAATACTGTCTATTGGGATTGACTGTTGGTATATGGACAGTGGGAGGTATGAGTGGCATTGCACATTAGTGTTATTTTCTAGCAGAAAAATTGAACTACAATGTGGTCAAAGAAAAGACAGACCCACTATGAACTATTACTTTACACCATTAGGGATTCGTATTGAGGTAGAGACCTACTATGTGTGCAGTTAATATAACAGTATTAAGACAGAGGAGTGAAATGTAATGCCTATCCTGATACCTTTACCAATTATTTATTTATTTATTTATTTTTAGAGTCTTCTATTTGTATATAGGCAGCTCTCAAGTGGATCTGATCTGTTCCTCAGAGGCTTCTGCACCAGCCTGTGGAGTTTAAGTGCAACATTAAAGCACAAGGGCGTCCCTGAAGCTCATTAAAAAAATTCAGAGTTTCTACTGATGATTCAAACAAAGCAATTGTAGAATTTTCTCAAGTGGTCTCAGACATCTGCCGCCAACATTTTATGCTCGTATCAATAATATTGGCCTAATAAACGTTCTTAAAACTTACGTTCTGCCACATGGCCACAAGGTGGCGCCCAATGATAGTTATTACTCAAGGGCACGAAGAGATTTTTCATATGACGTTTGAGTAGAGGGCTGAAGAGTTTTTGGAAAGCTGCTTGCAGAAAAAATAACCAGCAAGTCAATGAACATCTAATAGCACTCATTCATTTATTTTATTATTAGATGTAATTATTCATACTTTTAATCACAATCAAATGTTCTGGCAAGCTCAAAAAACACAAGCTACGGTCAAGTTTGAATTTCAGAAATGGATATCAACAGGAATTAAGGTATTTTGAAATGTTCTACAATGTTAAAGCTACACACAGCTCTGCACAGAAAAAGCTGCCTGACATTACAGCTAAACAGACCAATACAAGCCAAGGCTGCTGTATTAAGGTGGGGGCATGCATGCAGTTTAAAATAACAGACCAATCAAAAGTGAGCATGACCACACCTTGCGTTTACGCTCTATTCCTTATTCACTAATCCCTGCTCCCTACACTCTAATCATTCTACACTTCAGGCTAGGGTTTAGGCTCAAGTCAGGTTCTCACAGTCCACCGACCATTTTAACACACTTCCCCACCATTCTCTTTTCTCTGTACTTTATTCTTTCTCTCAGTTTTCATGACAGTTTTTTTTACTTTGCAGGCTGGAATTGGACACTAGGTACATGACTGTGAGAAAATAAAAAATAAACAATGAATCGTTTCTGTCAAAAAATAGATTATTTTAGTTTTTAAGATAAACTCCTTACACTACTACCTCCTTTTCTTACTGGAGGATCCTGGTCCAGTTCTGATTTATGAGCTATGGTTTCTATTTATTTTTATTTTCCTGAAATAAGACTTTATTTATAAGCTACTGTTTTCTAGCTAATGTTTTGGGTAAAGTAATAAAGTTTTAGGGCTGAACAGGCTAACAGTGCAGCGTAACATGAGAACAGTGCAGCATAGGTTTATCTTGACTAAAAGGTTTAGGATGTTATTTAAAAGTGCTGAATTAATTTGTTAAAAAGGGTTTGAACTTAATATTGATTTATTGCCATTCTGTCAGTCTTTGTGTCGGTTTAGGTTTGGGACAGTCAGCATCAGTCTCAAAACTTGATCATGTATCTTAGTTTTGTCAGGCTGGATTCCGTTAAGGCTTGAACTCAAAACACAATACTGTTTTGGGTCAAACTGGTGCTCAGACAGAAAATGTGCTGGCTGTATTTGGGCTTGAAATAAAATGTCAGGCCTGAGTAAAGATCTAATCATTACTGCATATTCCCTGTTCACATTTTGAATTCCCTACTCCTGACACTACTACCTCCTTTCCTACTGGAGGATCCTGGTCAAGTTCTGATTTATGAGCTACAGTTTATTCTCCTGAAATAAGACTTTATTTATAAGCGACTCGTTTTTGAACACGTGGGTTTGGAACAGCTATGTAAAAAAGCTCTCATGGGCCTGCTCCCTTTGTAGGCCCCTAGTTGTGTTGCGCGGTTGCTGATGTGAAGGTGCCCACTCTTTGGACTTCAGCTCTGTGTGTCCTTGGAGCACTACAAGTTTGTAGCCGCATAAAATCTCCCTGCATTCTTTCTACTGTTAAACAGCTTCAACCCAGGTACGTACTGCTCTTAAGGTGCTTCTACTTTTTTTGTTGGTTTTCAATAAAGTTTTTTTGATAGTCCGCTAACGGAGTCAATCTACTGCGAGTCGTTTTCCATACATGCAGCTTTTAAAATATATATTATTTTATCCAATGTAAAATGATTATAGAACGGTATTTTTTCAAGATACCACCAGCCAGAAAATGGGAAACATTAATTTGAATCAAAATACTTGACAACGCGAGACCTTCTGTGTAACACTACAATTCCCATAACTCCGTGAAACGCGCGTCCGTTGCAGTACCGGAAGTGTGTTGGTCCGGCGTGTGCATGTTGCAGGAGTTACTGTAAACAGTCATAGAAGAGGACAATCACATCTTATTCTTCACAGTTTGTCTTACAGAGATTGTGAGGGTAAGTGTTGTATTTGTTGTTGCTGATTCGTGTTACCGTTGTTTTGTTGTGGATATTGCTGTTAACGTGACAAACAAGCATGACACATTGAAACATTTAAGGTGGAAAATGAGAGCAGCTGCTCTCTTTAAAGAATAAGGAGAGTATTCATGCTTAAAATGAGTTAAAAGAAAGCCAGAGTAAATAGTCTTTCTAATCGTGATTTTATGTAAAGTTTTTTCAGATTTCTGCTTGCTGTAACTGGTAAGTGGTGTTTTGGGGTAGTCCAGTGGGAAGCATGCTGCAGCAGGTCCACTGAGCAAACATGACAAACTGAATAAACTTGTTGATTATTCATTACTAAAGTCTTTAAACAGTGCCTCCTTTGTTTTCTTACTCATAAGTCTCTTTCACTAAAGCTGCTTGACTGACTGAGCTTAAGTGGTGATCAGACAAATCAGGACTCAGATGTTAAGTGGAGGGTGTGTATTGAGGTGAATGTCACTAGTTTGCTGTTCTTTCTTTTAGGTTCAGCATAATGGGGTCTTTACTCTCCAGATCCATGGACCAAAATCTGAAGAAGCAGCAGGAGTTTATGCTTCACAATTCTCGAGTGCAGGTATAAAAGCTAACCAGGGATTCATTTTAATTCATTTAAAAGTTATTGATAGTGCAAATTAATATATTTCCAAATTCATACTTTAATTATGTTTAATGAATTAATAGAAAAAAAGACAAGTATACAAATGATACAATCATATATATATATATATGTGTGTGTATAATAGAGGGTCAAAATGTTAAAAACAGTTAAATGGAATCAACAATAAACAAGATCCATAAGTCATAATCTAAGTCTTATGAACGGTAAACATTAATATTACTCTTCAAAGCTCTTTTTTTTTTTTACATATTTATCCTTAAACAAACAGTCTCTCATTCTCATCTTATAACCCCTGTGTTTATATCATTTTTAACTGTGACATTTGCAGTGACATTTTAAGGACTAATTAGTATTTATGCTTGTTAGTTTTCTATATCATAATAGTAACAATACATCACTTTTCATGCATAGAAATGTCCTTCAACACAAAGTGTCCAAAATAATATAAAAGGAAAAAAAAAGATTAGAAAAAATATTGTTAAAATTGTTTATAGAGTTGATTGACTGGATTGATTGAAAAATCCATAACTCTGGATGATAATAATTGTATGTGGACGTATTTATGTATGTATGTATGTATTCATTAATGAGGGAATCCATATAATAAAAACTGCAAAAATTAACCATAAATGACACATCAAGCACTGCTGCCCATCAACAGCCACCAGTCTACCTTTAACCATGTCTAGTTGTAGTAAATACATCGTTTTTGGGGTGTTGTGCATTGTTGGTGCCAGCCCTTATCAGTGCCTGTATGGTTGAGTGTATTGAATCAGCATAAAATCCTTCTTTTCCTGACGATAGTCATCAGTTGGGCTGTTTGTTTTATGTTGGTGTGTCAAGGCACTTTTTTTGTGGGGACACTAGAAATTTTCTTGGACCTGTCAATAATATATCTCTGTCAGGTTAAAGGTGGCTGCCAATCTATACACACAGATTCAGATCATCATTACCCAGAGGGCATCTAAGAATAGACACATAAATACTTCCATACTGTTGTGTGCACAGTAAGCACAAAAAAGTCCATGTGCTTTCACAGTCTGAAGTGCCTGCGGTACGCTTCTTAGCACCAATCTGTTGGAACATATTGGCCTTTGCAGTGTTTCTACCTTTTCACTGGCAAAAATCATCATCAGGTTGCATCTTCTGGATATCCGTTACCCTCCAGCTGTGGCAGGGAGAGGTGTAAACTGCTTATTTTATTGCAATCGTTATGGTCGAATGATGATGTCCACAACCAGGAAATGTTTGTTTTTCAGCCTCATTTTATGCTTGGATGTGTTTTTCATTTATCTTTGCCTGTGAGGCAATGTGTTTTTGCCACAGCATGGCTTATTCCACCTTACATTACAGGCTTATTAAGCTTTCTCTAAATATGGCAGCTGTTTGCCCACTTTAAATGCATTATATACATATTAATAACACCTTGATGGATCGCTGAGGTTCTGCAGATTGAGTTTGGTCTTGCTTTTGTTTAAGGTCAGCCTTAGTGATTCAGCTTTTCAGCTCAGTTCTAGTGTTATGATTAGTTTTTATTCTTCAGTATGCCTCAGTGCTGTACTCTTGGTTAAAATCATGTGTTTTCTTTTTTTTCCTTGTTAGTCATGAAGATTAGGGACACTCATTTGTTATTTGTTATTATATTGCCACATATTGCAGTTGAGACAAAGTGTTACAGACACATTGGTTTAATTTGATATGATAAATATTGGCCTGTGTTATTTGTAATGAAATTATTTATGTTTTTTTGGATCATGGATTCAATAACACACCGTTAGCACAGTTAGTGTGCTCATAATGCAAAATAAAAAAATCAAGTGATTGGTTAGATCAGGAATTCTTAACTTTTTTTAGCCTAGGGCCTCTTACAGTGTGAAAAATTTCCATGGACTTGTACACTCCAGCTCTTCCAAAGACACATTAAGCAAATATGTAGCTGTTTTAAATTCTTTAATGTAGTTGCTATCTGTTTAGAATAAGCAGCTGATTAAGTATCTTATGTTAGGAGCGGGCAATATTGAATATTTGATTGAGTGAGCGATTGAGTGAGCGATTGATTGCATTCTGCAGTCTTTTTCAGTGCTACTGCTACTATGACCAGCATTGCAGAACAGATTTACAAGCAGTGTATTGTGCAGTGTATGTAGGGCTGAGAAGTATGAAAAGAATAATGTGAACTATGGGCTAAGTTAGAAGTGTCCTGAAAAAATTCTCGAAACAACCATTTCCAGTTCACTATGAAATATGAAAAGCCTCACATTTATAGCATCTCAAATAAATGAAGTGGAAAGTGTCTCTTTAGACCAAACATTCACTGAGCATGGAGGTAACAGTGGGAATAAAAGGTACCCTTCATTACAGTTTCTCCCAAAGAAAGGAAAAACCTTACCATGTGCTTGGCCTTGCAGGCTTTTAGTGCTTAAAATACTTACCTAAACCTGGTGGAGTCTAACTTTTTACATCAGGGTTTGGCCAGGTTTAGGTGTTATTTCTCATATATTTGCCAGGCTGCAGTCATATTTTTGTACTGGCTTTTAATGGGCTGTATTCGGGTTTTTAAAGAATTTTGTTATGCTACCATCGGGTTTGTGGAGAATTTAGTTTGGGTGGGTTCTGATTCTGATAGAATGCTGTTGTGCTGTAGGTGGGTTTGTGCAAATCGCTACTGTGACCGTCAGGTTTGGACAAAATTTACGGGGATGCATTTAATTGTGTCCATATATTTTTGGCATCAGTTAGGCTGTGAATTCTGTTCAGCTGCACTTGGGTTCGCTGCATTTGGGTTCAGATTTAATTTTGCCAGCCTGCAGTTGGGTTAAGGCTATATTAAGGTTCAGTTAAAAATTTCAGGCTTCGGTAAAGCTCTAATGCCTTTTCCTCAGATGACATTGGTGTGTGAGGAGCCAGTAAACATCTTATTGGAAATAGTCTTGGCCTTGAATAAAAGTGAAACAGGAGCCTTCTTGACCATCAACCTGAAAATGTAAATTGCTGTCTTTTAGTGAGCAAAGATGGTCAGTGATGCTTTCAGTGATGGGCACTCTTCCTTTTGTTAAGATGTCAAACATCTGCGTGTATCTGAATCAGTCAGTGTATAATGGTCTCTCCATGACGTTTTTCTGATAGGCTGCACAGGCATGAGGGAGCAGTTACCTGTCAATCTTTCCTTACTTCCTTTATCAGGAACTCGGTGCTAAATGTGCCCTCACTGTCTCTAACTGACAGTGAAGATCTGTCATTTTACTCATCTGACAGAATGATGAAGGTCTGAATTGTAAGGTAGGTGTGCATTGTGATGGTAAGTAATGTTGCATGTATAGCTGCATATGGGAAAAATCATTGACTGATAACAATACATTTTTTAAAGCTGTTGAAGGAGTGAAAATAGCTTTACTTGTACTAAAGTGGAATCATGTAGGTAAACTGAGCTGCTTAAGATGATTGTAGCTCCTGAATGACTAAAAACTTATCAGTGTTTATTGGTTGGAACTAACTTATTAAAAAAATTAGTCAAAGCTGACTTATTGAAGTTAATTATAAACCCCATTTCAATGGATGTCCTTGGGAGAAACTTTGCCTTAAAGAATTTATTGCCTTTTATTCCAAAAACAAGCTGAAATGTGGACTCATCTGACCACAGCACATGGTTCCACAGTCTTTCGGTCCATTTGAGATGAGCTTGGGCCCAGAGAACTTACCGGTGTTTGTGCATAGATTATATTTATGGTTTCCTCTTTGCATAATATTCTGAATTTCTGGTGAATATAACAGTCTTATTTTAACTGTCCAAACGTTTGTTGAGCCATCCCATTCTAAATGTGTTTATATTAATAACATACAATTAAGTTGTAAAACTATAAAAAAAATCTGTGTACTTTTGCCAAATAAAGATTAACGTGAATTAACATTTCACTGATTTTTGTTTTATTGTATTTTGGAAGTTGGGTTTGTAGTTGAAGCTGACTTATTATAGTTAATTAGTTGAAGCTGACTTATTATAGTTAATTAGTTGAAGCTGTATTATTGAAGTTAATTAGTTGAAGCTGATTTATTGAAGTTAATTAGTTGAAGCTGATTTATTGAAGTTAATTAGTTGAAGCTGATTTATTGAAGTTAATTAGTTGAAGCTGACTTATTGAAGTTAATTAGTTGAAGCTGACTTATTGAAGTTAATTAGTTGAAGCTGACTTATTGAAGTTAATTAGTTGAAGCTGACTTATTGAAGTT
>JBBPDA010000025.1:16715426-16734110 GCA_037974385.1 Arnoldichthys spilopterus
TATAAAAAGCGCAGCAGCAGGTAAAGATTAGGTTGGAAAATGAAGTCAGCCTTACCACAGAGGGAGGGTAGTGTTCAGGTGTCATGCTGAACTTTATTATTAGTCAGAAACCTGCTAATGACCCTGAGAATGATTTGTGGATTTTTATTTCTTACCTTTTACCTCCTACTACAAGCACATCCTAAAATTGTGTGCAGTCATCAATTATTTATATATAGTTAGCAATATATATGTGGCATGTTCTGTTCATTTAAATGCATCAGCAGACAGGCCCCTCAGGGTAGGCCACCCTTTAAATTTCCCTCCAAATCAAATTATGGGGTCAAACTTCTCAGCACATTACCTGAATGCCCAGGCTCAGTTCCAAAAGTAAATCATGCGAGGCATCCGAAAACCACTGCAGGGTTGGAGGGGGTGGTTTGTTGGGGGCAGCAAGTCAGGTAGTTTAGCTTGTTTTCTAAAAGTTTTAGAAAAATATGAGGCAAAAAAATCTGGAGCCAAACATTCAGGAGAGATTTAAAAGGAGAGTCATATTTACAGCAAATCCGCAAAAGTCCTGTTTCGAAACATTTCGGTGATGTTGATTGATTTATCCTATCACAGCATACAGCACATCCCTACATTGCAGCCAGTAGAGTTATGCGTGCAAACCCTCCAAGTAGCCTCAAAGTATCAAGAAATATTATTATATATATATATGCATTAGACATAGTTTTTTTTGTGGAGAATCTTTTGGTTTCATTTTTGGTTTAAATTGAGCATATTACCTGAGGAATATCTTGTTGATTTTTTTGTGATAAAGATACAAAGTATCTTGCTAGCTAACTAGCATTAAAATTGTTTTATTATCCATTTGCACTACAGACTTGATTTCTTGCATAGTGTGTGCTAATCATTTGAACATTTCAGTTGCACTTATCATATAAATGTTATTAATGTTGTTAAAACTGTTGTATGACTAATAATAGTTGTCATAGCTCATTCATTCATTCATCATAGCCATTTAGTCTAAACTAAAATAAACTATTTGTACTCCTCTATATATTTGGCTGCTGTTCCAAACTGTTTACCTAAGCTGTAAAATGATGTATGCTTTATTATCTTACAGACTCTAAACTTGCGTGCAAACGTTTTAAAAGGTACATTCCCTCTTTTTCCTCTAGTACCTATATGTTGAATATACGTCCAAAAGTTGTAAAGCTGCTCATCCAATGTTTCTTGAGAAGAGAACTAAGTTTCACTGCTCCACAGTGCTCAATGCCACTTGAACCAATGCTTGACATTGGACATGGTGACCTTAGGGTCATTTGCGGCTGCCACAAGGTGTCCTATTAAATTCAGTTATAGAAGAGGAGTCTGGGATACTTTTGAACAGAGAATGTACATCTGTGCTGCATTACAGACCAGCAAGTGCCTGCACAACAATAAATAAAACCTTGCAATGAAACTGAAATCTGGGAAACTGCTTCCAGTTATCACTCTGAATGTCCACTAATGACTGCAGAATGTTGTCCTCTATGCCTCAATACAACAATTGTTTGACTGGATTATCTTAGTACCCCCCCCCCCTCCCCCGCAAATAACAGTCAGCCATTACATTAAGACCACCTGCTTAATATTGTGTGTATTCTCTCATGCTGCCGAAACAGCTCGGACTGTGGTGCACTGTGTGTTCTTACTCCTTTCTGATTCCTATCAGATTCAGCATTCACTTTTTAAACCACAGTAGCTCTTCTGTGTGATCAAACCAGATGGGTTAGCCTTCACTCCCCACATGCAGCAGTGAGTTTGGAGTGGTTATTAGCCTGTCTTTGACTGTCTGACTATTTCAAAAGAATTTCCCATTTTACATGAAAAAAACGCTCATTTACCTAATGTATTAAATATATGTATTAAACATGTATTAAAGGTAATAACCTTAAATTGCAGAAAGAGTCTGACTCAAATTATGAGTTAATTTTGATAGATGTGTGATGGTAAGGTAAATGTTGTGAATGTGATAAAATTTAAACTGTTCTTCATCTTACATTTCTTGCTTTGATTAAAAGGTGAGTGCTGTCATTGTATTGTAGTACTGATTGGCATTCTGAACAATAAATAAAGCTGATGTGTATTTTATGTATTTTTGTCATTGTTTTTATAGGCAGTTATTGATCAATAGACATTTTAAAAAGAATAGCTTTTTTAAAGGACAGTTCAACAGATTGTTTAAAACTGTATTTATAGTTCCGTTCACTCCGTTCATTCGGCGTCCTTCAGAGTGGTCTGATAGAAAATGAGGATTATTCTAAAATCACTAAGAATGCTGCACTGTAAAAGACAGATGGGAGAAAAAAAATTATAGTGTAGTATCTCAACATTTTTTAAAACTATAGATGCAGTGGTATGTTTAATGTCATTTTATCATTTTTAAATGCTTTCTAATGTTTTCATCAACCAGTGTTACTTTTCTGCCTAAAATCACTGCAAATGTTTTTTATAGTAAAATAAATATGAATACAGTTTATTTATGAAGTGCATGTAAATAACAAGAAATCCCTCAATAGAAAGAGTGTGATATTTATAGTGGAAGTGTTTTATTGCTGTAATTGTTCGCTGATCTCTCCTTCAAAAACATGAAAAAACATTTTATACACACACATATGCGGGAGGTTATTTTAGCTTAAACCCTATTAGTATGGATGTCATTTCTATATTGGCTTTTCAACCAATAAGGCAAATGTGGAAATGGCATTTCTACAGCATATGATGTGCCTACAGTATTTCATTTAAAAAATCTCTCCTCTTACAAACTTCCATGAAGATGCTGCATATCCGGAAATGGCATAAAATGTATCATAGTAGTGTATAAAAAGTATCATCTGTTCAAACTATACTTACCTTGATTTGTTTTCAGTAGCTGTACATCCCCTCTCTGTCAAACAACCTGTCACCGTCCTTCTCTACAGCAATCACCTGAATTCACTGACTTTTACATCGCTCAGGTGAGAGTGACTGTGACTCTGGGATGACTGAGGAGTACTTGAGTATTACTTTATTTAGGTACAATGTAGTTTTAAAAATATGTAATGTAAAATTCTAATTCAAAAATGATTTAAACCTTATTAAAATGTTACAAATCTGGAAGTTAAAATTATACTACATATATGGTTAAGATGGTTTCATTGTTACTTTTACAAAGAGAAAGGACACTGTCCAAAATGTAGTGTTTTTATGGTTGAGCGAAGGACATGAAAGTGCTTGTAGTGTAAGAACCACACATATATTATAGCTGTATAAACTGCTATTTAGTAAAATAACAATTATTCATCTGAGTGGTGTCTCCAAACATTTGAACAACAGTGTGTGTCATAGAAGTGATTACACTGTTTACAGTTTGAGTTTTGAGTTGTGTATCATGCAGTGTTCTCACTTTCTAAAAGTTGGCTGATAATTGGAGTATTAATGCTCAGCTGGAGGAAATATGAGTAATCTTGTAATGGTGGGGGTGGGAGTGACGTGGGCAGGGGAACAGTGCGAGAGTATAAAAGATGCCCCTCTTGGAAAAGAAGGAGAGTAAAGCACAAACAGAGGCAGCAGCAGCAACAGCTCAGCCGTAGCATCACTGGACACTTAGTAGACTTCCGATGGCCAGCTCCAGGCTTCGTTCAGCAGTGTTGGTGCTGGTGTGTGGTGTGTGCGTGTGTGTGAGCGAGGCCACTCTGCAGAGGGATTATGGGGTAAAACTGTGTGGCAGGGAGTTCATTAGAGCTGTTATTTTCACCTGTGGGGGATCCAGGTGGAAGCGAAGTGTGGATCAAGAACAAGAGGGGATGGACAAGAACAGTGAGTGACACCTCAGACTTTGTTTAGTGCTGTCTGCACAAACCTTAACAGATTCTGTCCTAATCAAGAGGGCTTGAATTAATGCTCAGTGTGCTGGAAATGTGTTTTTCTGAAACAAAATTCTTTTTTGTGTGTAGGTTCAGCACCGCGGTCAGCTCCTCTGTCATTTCTCATGTCAACTTTTCTTTGACATTGACAAAATACAGTATTCTGAAGAGATTATTTGCTTAATAATCCTACAGTTCTGATAAAAAATCAGGAGACATTTTCTTAATTGGCAAAAACGTTTAAAATCTAATCATCAAATAAAAAAAATGTATCAGTACGCGCTGATGGTTATTTTATGATATTTATTTTACGCTGTTTTACACGCTGATATTGAGTGTTTATTCTAGTATTTTAAATATTCATAGAGAAGTTGCAGAAAACAACTTTATTGTATTGGATACATTGCCTCAGTTCAGGGTGTTTTCATTTTGGAACGGTGTCGGAATGGAACTCTTCATTAATAAATGACCTTTAAAATCTCATCTAATCATGTGCCAGTTCCTGGCTGCTTTCCAAACAATCTCAAGGCCAAATACAGTAAAATCAGTGTGTGTGTGACTGGATTCAGCACTGCTGGACCCTTTGTGATGGTCACATGACTTTGACAAAGAAATTACCTGAGCTCTTACTCTTACATATAGATTTATAGATAGTGAATCTGTCCGTATGTCTGTCTGTCTATCTATCTTAATCTGTCTAATTCAGTATAATGTGAGATATATACTCTTAATTCTAATATAGTTGCATATATAAGTCTGGAAAATATATTTTATTCTGATTTAAGCATACAAAGATTCTTTTGTACTTTTGAATCTTGTTGATAGTGCCCATCATCTCCCTGGTTTCTCTCAGGTCCTTTCCTGCTGACCTCCTTCCAAAACCCTTCGGACAGAAACGCAGAGATGGTTTGGACACAAAACCACAAACAGCCCTCTTCTCTTAGCGAACTGCTCCAAGTTTTGGGTGAGCAAACAGAGAGTGGACAAGAGGAGCGAAACCTGCCTGAGGATGTGCTGAGAGACACAGGGGTCAGAACCTGGGTAGACATGCTGTTTCCTTCTGGGCACTTCAGAAAGATGGACATCAGCTGGCCAGGTCCAGACAGAAAGAAGCGCAACTTCTCTTTAGGTTTGGCTGGAATGTGCTGTAACCAAGGCTGCACTAAACACGACATTGGCCGTCTCTGCTGAGGAATGGACAGATGAGAGACTGAATAATGGGATGAAGGCTTGAAAGTGTGTCCCAGGACTTTGCAGTTTAAAAAATAATTAAAAAGATGAAAGCGATAATTAGCCCTGTGTAGTATGCATATGTTTATTAGACCCTGAATAAAATAAGAATAAATGCTGAATGTAATAACGCCACACATTTGTTTTGTCCACTACTATCTAACAAAGCACATCTCTGACACGTGGCTGAACACACTACGTTAAAAGGTCTATTGACAGTTTTGCAAGAGGGTACACACATCTCAAACAGAAGGACTGAACAGTAATGCTGGTGTGCCAAACATCTGTCCCGAGTAACCAAACCTGTATATATTGTATGCTCTGATATAAACAAATAACTCCTAAATAAATGCTACTATCAAAAACGTCTCACAGACTGATGAAATACTCTGAACAGTCAAGCAGTGCAACATCAGGGGTTTTTACACAACGTAATCATAGAAAAAGCAAGGTGCAAGGTTTGTAATATTTGTAAGCACAGTGAATTCTGCTACAAATAACCATGAAGACAATCCAGCTTCGACCATGTCCAGCTTCCAGTCAAACACATTCCTCATGTATTCATTCATTATTAATTTATTTCTTTCAAAAAACAAACAAATAAACAAAAAAGCAAGAAATTGAAAACGATACAGAAATTCAGTTTCCCAAAATGGTTGTTGACAAAAAAAAAAACACACACAAAAAAAACTAAACACACTCAGTAATCAATATAAAACACACAGTCCACTCATTTGTATACATATAAACACAAACAAAAATTCAGTATAATACATATATTTTCATACATTCATGTAAAAAAGTCCACTCACACCGTGGCACACTTTTATCAAAATAAATCCTTGAAAAAAAATTCAACTTGCAGTGGTTCTTTTCCAGTTCAAACGCTGTCCATGAACCAGCTGGGCTTCAGAAATGTAGCAGTCCTTGCACAGCCTTTCATCCTTTTTGCTTAAAAAAGGTGACGCATTATTGTACATTAAAGGGTCCATATAGTACATTTTTCTTTCATTGTTCCACAAATGAACGTAGTGTGTGGGTTTATGTTACAATACTCATAATTCACTTTAACACCATTTATGAACTGCGCCTCATTTAAAAAGCAAACTTTAGCTGGAATGGGCAAGAATTTAGAGCTGCTTAGTTTCCATATATGAACCTTATGGACATCTTGGACATGGTTTTGAAATTAACAATGTACATATTGCATCAGGTTTTTAGAAAAAAAAAGAAAAATTTAAAAAAAGAAAGAAAGGTGGTTTTCTATGATGTGAGCCTTTTCATAATGTTGTGCTTCTTAGATAAAGGGCCAGCTTCCTAAACTCAGGCTAAGTTTAGCCCTGTACCAAAAAGGCTTTCAGTCATGAAGTATAGTTTAGCCTAAGCGTAGGCTTTCCATGTCCAGGCTCCAACAATGCTGAGCTGGGATTAGTGTAAAGTTAAACCCCAATAAAGGCACAGATTGTAATTTTTTTTTCACAGCATTGTGCACAAATAAAGAGTAATAATTACCCCACACCCCCACACCAACCACCTCTACTCACACACTGCTGGCGCAATTCTGGCAAAAACTGCACACACACAAACACACGCATGCACACCCACACACGTGAGCACACGTCACACACCACTCAAATTCATCTGAGCACAAAAGTATACATAGTTAAAAGCCAGTGAAACATTAATGTACACCCTTCAACATGAACAAACAAACAAAAAAAAGACGGCATCATCATTCTTACAGGCTGGCATTGCAATTATACCCAGTATAATAAACACCAAGTGCATAAAATCTCCCACTCTGGCAACACAAAAACAGCGATATTAAACTTGGTGATATTGAACTTTGTAGGACTTCTGGTAAACGTTTTGCTTTACCAAAGCAATTCTAATGGCAGTTTACTATAATAAATGAAATATGAAATGTTTTTTTTTATTAAATAAAGAAAAACAAAAACACACAGCTCTGCACTGGTCTCATAAAGCTTGTTTTTGTTTCCAGTAATACTGCCAAGCACAGCTTGTGTGCACACTGCTGCAGAAGTAGAAAACACACACACACTACTTATTCACTTCTATGTCAGCCTTTGCTGTTCACTACTAGTTCATTATTTCAGACTTAGGCTCAGAAGCTGCAGCGGTAGTGCCCTCCAGTGGGTAGCGGAGAGATTGGTCCTCAATCAGCTTTCTTTCCTTTCTCTGATTGTGTCCACTGAGTGGCCGAGAGACGTGAAGAATGGACGCTGACTTGGGTCTGCTGCCCAACATTCTTTCATCAGAGCGTGCACCTGCCAGAAGAAAAGAATAAATAACCGCTCATCAAAAAACTGAACTGAATACACTTCACGGTCAACATCTTTCACTCCTTATCGAACACAAAAGCACAGTCAAACAAATAACCTGGAACAAACTGCCATATTATTTATGGAATATGATGATTTTGGGAGCAACAAGAAGTCACTGAAATATAATATTATAATATTTGTATTAATGGTCTTTTTACAAAAGTCTTTTATATCTGCCTGAAGATTTGATCTCCCATTTCCCAGACACTAAATATTTTTATGACGGCATTCTCAATGTTATAGTCATTTCAGTTTTATTTTAATGAGCATTTTAGATTTTTAACATTCTATCAAATTTACCGTTTGAAACCTGTGAAATTATAAAGCAGTATCACACTTTTTTCCCCCAAACTTGGTGTTTTATATCCCTGCATTGAATAATACTATACATTTAAGTGTTTTGACAATCTGCATCGTTGTGCATGTTTGCGTTTTACCTCAGCAGGGCAACCCTCAGGCGCTGGCAGTCTGTAGTTGTTTTTGAGCAGATCTATCAGGTGATACACAATCATCTGTCCCTGTTTATCAATACCCATCTTTTCCATGAACACCTGAAAAACATACATGGCAGTGAATCCACAGTGAGTTATAACTCAGTGCATCAGAAACCTGTCATTATTTAGCAACTGCACATATTTAAGCATTTTAACAAAGGCGACATGGATAAACAGATAATGAGAGACAGACAGAGAAAGAGAGAGAGTGAGAGATAGATAGAAGTAAGCGAAGGAGCAAAGAGAGAGATAGAGGTAGACTTACAGCAGGCGGGCTGCAGTTTTTGTCACTGTATGTGAAAAGCTCATACAGAACAACTCCAAAGCTCCACACGTCTGACGCCACCGAGAATTTACTCTCGGTCAGGGACTCCGGAGCGTACCTTCAACATCATACACACATTTTAACCACCATGGCAGTCTTTATCACCACCACATACACATTCAGGAAGCAAATCTGAAAACTGGGTATCCGTGAAAGTGGTGAAGGTCAGTTAAGGTGAGCATGTGTGATGCTAGCTGTAGCACAGCACTTTCTGTAGTGATCACATGAACGTTTACAGAATTACCACATGCATGTACACGGTGTTGATAATTGTTTAAAAATTTCACACCTCTAGATGTTACATGTCCCAACATCTAGTTTAATGTGCTGCAGAAGAAGAGAGGCTGTTACTGCAGCAAAGGAGGGGCCCTTGCTTTCTGTGCTGAACACCCTTGATTTCAGAAGAAAAGTTGGCCGAGTGACGTCTACAAGCTTTGACACATAGTGTAACTAGCATCATAGTTTTATGTAGTGACTGAATATGTGCCAACAAAATCATCATTAAAGAGTGAATATAGACATGTGTGTAATTTCTCACCAGAATATTGGGCTTTCTCCTGGCTCTCTGACCGTATAATAATCTTTATCTTGTGGCAGAACCTTTGTCAGGCCAAAATCTCCAATTTTCACCCGCACCTCACTCTCCACCAGAATGTTCCGTGTGGCCAAATCCCTGTGCACATAACGTTTGGATGCCAGGTAGTCCATTCCCTTTTACACGCACATGCACACCGACACACACACATGCACACATGCACACACACACACGCAAGCAGCAGGTTAGTGCTTTTGAGGTTGTGATTTTATCCTAATAGCCCCCTACTTGAGTGTCCTAAACCTGCAAGCATTTTTAAAATGTCCATAACAAAAATATATTTTTCATGCCAGTACAATAATAATAGTAATTATACAGAGAATTGCAGCCATGGTAGGCGATCTTTGTTTTTTAAAAGTATGGTAACATTATTACTCTTGAGCGGGTAGCATGGCCTTCTTAACTGAGCAATGTCTATTAACTAACATAACAGAATTGGATGTTTTCCTCCAAGCTCTTTGCGCTGTCCTAATGTTGAGTTCGCAAGAGTTTTATAAAGTCCAGAGGTGCACAAGGTGACTCAAAAGTAGCATGTGTTGACCTTTACTCTACCAGTGCTGGTGGTATTGTGTAACTGGGGGAGCCCTAGTTAGAGGGTGGAACTGGAGATGCCTAAACACTGCAGTAGCCATGCGCTTTTATCGTTTACCCTGATTACATTCTTTCCAGCGCTGTACAGACTTCTTTGGGGGCTTATTATTAAAATTCAAGTATAAGAGTGTGACACAATCAGTCCTGGCACCATGTTAACAATCTGAGTGGTTATCATTTAGCTGATTTGCTTAAAGTTGATCCACAAGCAGATCAGAGTGCACATCAGCAGGTGTGTCAGCTTTATGTGTATTGTTATCTCTTGTCACATTATTTCATATTGGGACACATTTTGCTCAATATAAAAAATCCAAATAAATTATATGAAAAAAATAACACCATTGTGAATTACTTGTTGCTTATATAAAATATATTTATTATTATTATTATTATTATTATAGATAACAGCTCTTCTAAAATCAACAGAGCTCAGTTACTACCTTCTGACTAAAGAAAGAATGGATGGTTGTTTTTGTGGGTACATACTTTGCAGATTTGTGAGGAATAGTGCAAAAGCTTCTTGTGATCGAACCGGTCCTTGTTTTTAGCAAGATATTCCCTCAAACTTCCATATGGCAGGTACTCCATTATCAGCCGCAAGTTTTTACGACCTGAAAATCCAAAAATAAGTTTCTGTCTGGAACTCAATCACAAAACACACAAAGACAATACAACTCACTTAGATGAAAAATTATTTTAACACAAACTTTTTTGTGTCTGTTTTATGTTCTGTGCAGTAACATTATCATTAAATCAACATTAATATTAAATTAACATTAAGATGTATTTGTACGTGCTATCCAAATGTTTGATGGTCTGTGTACATGAATCATTACAGTTTGAGTACTGATCTATTATCAGCTTCCTTCAGCCAAAAACACTGTTCATATCAGTAGGTTAGGAAGCTTCACCTGCAGTATAGCAGACTCCTTTGTATTTGACGATGTTTTCATGCTGCAGCGATTTAAGGATTTCAATCTCCCTCTCGAAATCGCGCAGGTGCTCCGCTGTGCTGTGCTGAAGCTTCTTAACCGCCACTACCTCACCTGTGTTATCCTGCAGAGGGTCATAACGACATTTCTCCACACTACCAAAGTTACCCTGCACACGCACACGCACACACACACACACACACACACACACACACACACACACACACACACACACACAGAGACAGACAGAGAGAGAGAGAGAGAGAGAGAGAGAGAGAGAGAGAGAGAGAGATTTTGTCAATATTTTTGGAAGAAGTCACTAAATAATATATAATCATATTATTTAATTACAGTAGTTTCTCATCAGTTTATCCAATTCAAAATAAAATTTAATGACATATAATATGCTTTATAATATCAATATTATAGGTCCATTAAAATTCTAAAATGTATCATAACTTTACACTGGATATTACTCTTATTAGAACTTTACTCGTTTAATGCTTTACAACTTAGAGGATTATAAAATACAGATTTATCCTGATAATGTCCATGAAGATGAAAGAAAACAGATATTGGGGGTGGGGTGTTATACCTTGCCCAGCTGCTGAAGGAATATAAGGTGTCTTGCTTCAAACTGAACTGGCTCTTGACTGTCAAATGCTCCGGCAAACCCGAATCCACGACTCCGCACTGGAACCATTTCCTTTTCCAGCAACTCATAATCTTATACAGACAGCGAGAGAGAGTGACAGAAGGAAACATTTTCAGTATAAAAAGTATTAAAACATACATAATATGTTAAAGGATGTATCAGTGTGTGAAGAGGCTGTGAAAAAAGGGCACTGAGAGTATGCATTGGTGCGCACCGGGTGTAAAGAGGCTGTTTAAGTCTCTGATGATGGCTCTGAAGGATGGACGATGTGAAGGTTCATAATCCATGCAGCTGTTGATGAGATTGGCCAGTTCAGTCCATTGAGGAGCCGGCAGCTGATGCCTGTCCTCATAGAACAGCAGTTTCTGCAGGACACACACACGCACACACACACACACACACACACACACACATACACAACAGGCTTTTAAATCCCAGCACAAGATTAATGAGCATTTAATAATGAAATAATGGACTGAACTGCATTACAAAGATTTACCGAAGTCTTCTGCCAAGCAATGTAGCTAGTTCACATGGTGGTGAGTAGAATCTAATGTGTGTATAGCATTGTGTACAACAAAAAAAGTTGTTGCATTTGTTTAGAAGTAGTATGCTGCTATTTTAAAGCTCTCTACCACTTAAGGACACTTAAGCCTAGTCCACACGGGCATTCAAATCTTGTATAAGTGAACACGCTCTGAGCGACGTAGGCGTTTTAGCTGCGGTTTGTAGGCGGTTGATTGACTTGAATATGACGCTACATTTGCGTTTGTTTGCCTTTGTTGAATGCAAAACTGCAGCCCAGACTGTAATACTGCTTGTTCACCTGTGGGGGCAGTAATTAGTGTTTTTGAATCTGTGGGGTTTGAGCCTTATCACTGTATTAGTGAAATATGGATCGGTTGCTTTATTTAGACGTAAACCTAAACGTCATTGTGTTAAAAATCCTCCTGATACGGCGAAAATATCATTGCCGCTTCTGGGATCACGCTCTGACTGAAGGATCATGGGACGCTGTAGTCCTCCAGAGCTAAACTAATGGCATGTAAAAGCAATCTTATAAGGATTTTTGGCAGAAATTGACGCCAAGAAAAAACTGCATCCGACATTTTTTGACGGCATCCGAACGGGCAGCCGACCGAACGCGAGCCCTGAAAACCCGTGTGGACGGTCTGATTCACTCCAACGTGCAGAAAAACATCGCATTTGATCTGTGCTCACCTGACGCCACAAACGTCAGAAAAGCGGTTAATTCAGGCGCCCGTGTGGGCGAGGCCTAAGTGTGATTTATGTGTTATTTATTAATACAAGTTTACTGGGATCAGTAAAGTATGAATCTACACGTGCACTTGAAACGTTTGTGTCCCGTTAGCTTCATTGCTGTAGCTGGGCCCTCAAATGTGCTGCAGTTTGTGAGCTACTGGTAGGTGTTACTGTTTGTAGCCCTTCCATTTAAAATAAGCAGCCATCACTGTAGGTGTTTCTCTCACTAATTTAGCAATGCAAAAGATCACATACATGCAGCTGAATATTTATACAGAAGATACTGATTGATTATTATTACCTGGATCAAACTGGCCAGTTGATTCAAAATCAGAGTTTGTTACCAGTTAAATAACTTTGGTGTGTGTTACCTTGGAGGAATCGTATAAGCTGAGAGGTTTTTCTCCTCCAGTGTAGATCTCCCACAGTGTGGTGCCGAATCCCCACTTATCTGTTTCCAAACCCAGATTTCTACAGTCTTCCACACACTCTGGGGGAACCCAGGGGATGTGTTCAATCAGAACTAAACACACACACAGGGGCAGAGTGCTTAGCACACACTAGAAACATTAAAAGTAATGTGTACAGACAGTTTCATCGCCCAAGAGAAGTATTTAAGGGAAAACAGAATGAAATGGGTTCACTGCTGTCAAAATGAACCTTTGTATTTCCAAAAAAGTAACTTCACAAGAGAAACTGAATCTTTATTAACATGATGCAAGTTAATGGAAAAAGATGTTTTTTCTAATGGATAAGGTCTTTCCTATTTAATTTTGGTGCAGTTTTATTGGTCCATTCATCATAAACGTTTTCTATAATGTAAAGGTCAGCTGATATTTAAACAGTAAATAAATGAATGAATGAATGAATGAATAAATGAATGAATAAAGTATAAGGTTTTGTTACAGTGATCATACTTGATGATACTTGTATAATACAGGACATATTATTATATAGTTATATATAATATATGTGTGTATGTATGCATGTGCATGTGGTGTGTGTCTCACTTTCTCTGGGCTGTACAGTGATACTGATGCCAGGGTCACTCAGTTTAATAAATGGTGGAGTTCCAGTCTTTCTGTCCTCTTCTCTGGTCAGCAGAACGTTTTTAGCACAGACATTTCCATGGATCAGATTCTTATCCTCCTAACAAAACAACACACATGCAAAAGTATTAACACTCAAGTATCAGTTAACGAAACACACTGTCGCAGAAAAGATATGATACAAAACCTTATTTCTTATGCATTTCTTGCATTTTGTTTCAGTTTAATTTCTGTTTAGGTTTTTGTTTTCAGTCTTTAGGTCTATACCACACTCAAAGTGAAAGTGACTCTTTGTCATTGTAAACACACTCAAGCACCACAACGAAATGTGACCTCTGCATTTAACCCATCACACGTGCACACGTGGGGCAGCGGGCAGCTGCCAACAGTGCCTGGGGAGCAGTGTAGTGGAACGGTACCTTGCTCAAGGGTACCTCAGTAGTTCCCGGGCTGGGACTCGAACCTGTGACCTTCCGGTCCCAAAGGCAGTGTCCTAACCACTAGGCCACCACTGCCTAGTAGAATTAATATTATCATTCAAATTCATTTGAAAAAGTTAAGAAAAAGTTAATGTTGCACATAGGCTCGTTTCAAACGTGCATAGAAAGCTGTCTATCATCACTACAGTTATACTAATATGTACAGTACTAACACTAACACACTCATTTTCACCCACCAGGTAGTGCATGGCCCAGGCCAGCTGCTTGGCCACCTCCAGTTTCCAGGTGATGTTGATGCAAGCGCGGTTTCTCTTCAGGTAAGTATCCAAAGAACCAAACCGCACATACTCCTGCACCATGATGTCTGAATTGGAAAAAGAGTCAATAATCAATGCTTATACATTTCTAGCCTATTTACACTCGTGGGAGAGAGAATGCATTAAACAACACATTTCTTTGTCTGTAAAAAAAGACATTGGACATATAATGCACTATTACACCTAAAAATATGCACAGGCATTAAAAAGTGCATTGCTGAACAAAACTGCAGGTGTGTTTATACAGACAGACCACATACAATTAAACTGACTGAAAAATGTTTGTTCTACCAGTTCTTTTTTCACTATTAGTGCATCATTCCAATAACCTATGGTTGCTAAAAAATATTGCAACACACTACTTGTGGTGTAACTGCTGTTATGTCGCAAGAGATCTACGATACAAAACATTTCTCCGTGTGCTTCTTTTAAAAAGCAATATCCATACAGAATGTAATGTAGTCCAGAGCTAGACTTAACCAGGAATGGGAAAATGGCCTTAAATTGTCCAAAAGTATACACAGAGCCCTAACTAGTGAATTCAGCTACTTAAAAGTGCACCCGTTGCTGCCAGACATACCAAGTCCCCAGCACTGGGATATAGAGCAGTAGTACTGCAGTTGCTGGAGTAATGGAGCTTCAGACTTTAACCGCAGTGACATACAGCTGTAATGTTACTCAGCATATTACAGACCTTCAGTGTTGTATTGATTAACAATTTGTTTCAATCAGAATGTGTGTAATATATGTGCGTGTGTGTATCTGTGCGTGTTGAGGGGGTGGGGTTACAGACACTTACGCTCGTCAGCACACACGCAGATTCCGTAGTTCAAAAGCAAGTGCTTATGTGATAGCTGGCTCATCATACTTGCTGCTTCAAAAAAAGACTAAGAAAAAAAAAAAACCTACATTTTACCACTCTGTAATTAAACGTTTTATTCAAAATAAACTTGCAATGTGTTCAAAAGAAGCATAATAAGAAGCCTGTCAGCGCTATTACTCCTACACTAATCAGGATCTCATTGTTTTTTTACACAAAATACCTCAGTATAGTTGCGGTGAGACTTGTCCAGCACTTTCATCACCACCTCCATCTCGTGCATCTCTCCATAGTCCCCCAGCTCCCGCCTAATGCCACGGAAAACCTGTGTAAATGTCCCCTGGCCTAAACTCTCCATCTGAAATCACACACACACACACACACACACACACACACACACATACACACATACACACATACACACACATACACACACAATATGTATATAATATATATCAACAATAATAAAACTATACCACATTTTCTTCTGACCTGCATACAAACACCACAACTACGCATAGACCAATCAATTTGCTTTGTTATATATTTTTTGCATATCAAACACATGGAACAGCAGCACTGTTCAACCACATTATTAATGACAATATATGAAGGAAAATGAAACAGCAGAAATAGCTGATATTTTGCATTGACCACAAAATAATAAATTAGCATGCACATAATGGTGATGCTTAACAAAACTGAAAATTTAACAGAAAGAAAAAAATTCTCAATTCGCATGTATGTTTACGGTTTTACCATTTATTTATACTTAGATTGCTTGGCAAATATTCACTGGTCAACATTTATCAAACCTGCAGTTAAAAAACTATAGAAACACAATTTCTGTAGTTTTTGAACTATGCTCCTTCCTTCTGATGCATTTGACTGCTGGCCTTCTTCTAAAGTGCAGAAGTCAATGTTGTCTGCATGAAAAGGCTAACATTTAGATTTTCTTGTGTTGACACTGGAGTTTTGAAATTTACCACTAATGTTGCCTAACGTAAATGTGCATGTGTGTGCATGTGAGAAAAAGAGAAACTCACAGTTTCCAGGTCCTCCCTGCGAATCTTGTGAAAGACCATCTGACTAATGTTGTGTCTGAAGAGGGAAGGAGAAAGAGGCTCATCTGATCCTTGATTTCTTCGACAGATCAACAGATTTGACTTATCTGTCGAGAGAGAAGAACAGCAAAAAGAGAAAGAAATCAGAAAACAAGATGGAGAGAACAAAGTGTGTCAGTATTTTCAGTCACTCATGTGAGCCAGATGTCAATGTGTCAAAAACGGGGATTGATAGATAAGTATCATGTTTTGCTTTTCTAAGATTGTTCTTAGATTTCTAAGAAGTTGTAGCAATAAATACAACATCAGTAGGAACAATCCCGTTTTGTCTGTGCAAGACCTATAAACTGGTAGGCGATATGGATATGAGTGGCGAAATTTGCAGTCAATCTGACGTATGCCTTGCTCTACAGGTGATTATCAGCAAGTGCCACCACTGGTCAGAATTTTATTGACACATCACTGGATTACAGCCATTATTGCAGTGTGACAAACTGCAGTATCAAATATGAAACTCATTGTCAAAAGTACCATATTTTCAACACTGCTGCCCTGGGCACGTATTAATGTTAAACCCTGTAATGCAATGTATAATTCTAATGTATATTACACTTAAAATAGCCTGTTATTGAAAATGCACTCCATGTTCTGCTGACGCAACCAAGATTTACAGTGTAGATTATGCAGTGTAAAATATCTGCTAAAAGAGATGTTCAATGTAATTGTTTAATGTAGTTATTATTTCATTTTACCTAATGAGAAATAGCTCATTTTTCTGTAAAATGTTTACTGTGTACCTGCAATAGGAGAGACAGAAGTGAATCCGGAGTTGACATTTTAAACTTTCTCCCATGTAATGTGAACTCCGTGTGAATTCTGACCTTTGCTCCTGGGCGGGCAGCACTTGGTAAACTGGAACACATGTCCCTCTGAGCGCAGGGCCTCCTTCTGGTAACGATGGAGTAGCTCACTCAGACTGCCAAACACACACTTCGCCCCACTCAGGACAAACTCACCGGCTGGAGTGCGCACTATCTGACAGTGTTTATACTCATATGCACCCTCATACTACATACACGCACACACGCACACGCACACACACACACACACAGAGACAAAGAAAGTGTTACTATAAAAATGTGGAAGTAATAATAACCCAGATTTATAGAGTACAGTACTTTTCATGCTTTAAAATGCAAGTATGTTTTACTTGATACTAAGATACTTGTAAACTCTACTGGCTTTGATTTTTTAGTTTATATCTAGTTTAATCTGGTGACTAAGAGGGCAGTTGTTTTTTCCCCAAGAGAGCGTACTACACCCCTTGCTTCACAAAATTTACAATATATTTCACTCACCCCCACCACAAAAGACAAAAAGTATTTGTCGTAGTCCTTTGGGCTGCAGCGGAGGATGTACACTCCTTTAGCACTGTCACACCGACGCAGTCGGCTAATGGCAAACTCCATCCTAAAGCCAGAGTCATAGAGTTAACTGCGCTTAAAATTCAATTCTAATTAACGTGTATGAGCATTTTTACAAAACTAGTACTATGAAATTTAGCAATGAGAAGATGTTATGAATAAACATAAAGATGATGTAACAGCTAGCAGGGTGATTTTGTAATTTATCTTTGTGTTTGAGAATGTTTTAACTACAAAACCTCACAAAACTGAACATTGTGAAAATCTGAAATTAGAGGTGCCACAATTCCTTGATTGTAATCCATTACTCGATATAGAATATTCAAATGTACATTCTTGATGAATCAGCATAATGGTTAGTTCACAAAAAACGTGGTACAGAAGTCATTTTAAAGTCATGCTCTGCAGTCTGAATATTCTCCACAAGGGGAAGCTAACAGCACTCAAGATTCATGGTATTAGAAAATGTGTTCAGATCAGGTATGGAGAAATGAGTCAGACAGGATGACAGCAGTGATAACATTGATATAAGTTAAAAAACTAAAAGCTTTTTTCCTCCAGTTGGTATTTTAGCTGGCAAAAGTGTATGATAAAATAACTTTGGCAGGTGATCACAAACCTCATTCAGGATACTCCATTACCAACATAATCAAGAATGATGGAGTAATGAAGTAAAATATTTGATTTACAGCTACACAATATCAGCGGTTTGAATCCTTACAATTTTTAATGAAAAATTTAAATCAAGTAATGAATTGTTTATTATACAATTGGAAATTATACATTGATACATTCCCTGTAGACAAATCTGGACACCTGTATATTTGTAAAAAATGATGTCCATCCACAGATTTAATAAGTGTGTGTGTGCAAGTGTGCATGTATTAACTCACAAGACGGGACCATGGCAGTTGCTCTGAATGGCCTCCATCAGTCTAGGGGGCACCACCTCTTTGCACAGATAATGATGTGCATCTGTAGTTAATCTGTAATAACCATCAATCAAAGACACGAAGGACAATGCCTCCATCAAAGACTGAAACTCTAACTCCTAGAGAGAGACAAATAGAGAGAGGAAGAGGGAGAGGGAGAGAGAGGGGGAGGAAGGGGGAGGGAGGGAGGGAGAGAGAGGGGGAGGGAGTGAGGGAGGGAGAGAGCGAGAGAGCGAGAGAGAGAGAGAGAGAGAGAGAGAGAGAGAGAGAGAGAGAGAGAGAGAGAGATTTTCTTCCAGTATATTTGTGCTTACACAGTTTACCAACATACACCCC
>JBBPDA010000025.1:16734210-16759497 GCA_037974385.1 Arnoldichthys spilopterus
TAGTGGGACGGTACCTTGCTCAAGGGTACCTCAGTAGTGCCCGGGCTGGGACTCGAACCTGCGACCTTCCGGTCCCATTAGCTCATAATCTCACATCAAAAATGACTAACTTACCTTAATTTAGAAAACAACCCTTATCAAACAATTTTATTCAGTATTACAGTTACTGGCACCACTACATTAAGTACTTATTCAACTTATTAAATCTCTTATAATGCCTAATGAGACTTTTTAAAACTTTTTCTTCAGCTTTAAAAAAAAAAGTGAGGAACTGTATGCAACACTAAGTTCTGGCCTCTGTGTCACCTCATCATTATCCTCTACTGAAGCAGAGAGTAAATGAAACAAATCAGAGTAAAATCAGATTCCGAGACTTTAATGCTTATAAATATTCATGAACTAAATATAATCATAGAAAAAAGTAAAACAAATGGAATTCCCCTATTCATAACATAGTTTATCACAATCTAACCATTTTTGTTCATCGCTAATGAAAGATACACAACCTAAAATAATCCTTTAATACTAATCTCAGTACTTAAATAACACAAACAGCAAACATTTATTTTATCAATACATTTAAACAAGAATCACACACATGAGTAAAGAGCTTGAGGTGTAAATATAATCTGAATAATTGCATACATTAAACTGGCACACACATATTTGTTCACCTAACTATTTACATTTAAAATGTAGTAATTCATACAAAATTAAATATTTCTGTTTTCAACATTTGGGCCGTGGTGGAAAAGCTAGTGGGCTATTGGCAGTGGATTTTATTTTTAAATTATGAATGCAAAACTTTTGCTGCAACATACAGATCGTTAATCAATCATTTGAAATATGACAATATTGCTGTAATAACTAAAAAGTGTTGCATTTAGGTTAAGCTTGTTTACTGGCCTGGCAAAACCTGACAGCTAGCTAATTATGTTTATATTTTCAGTCAATTTCAAATATTGCTTTACATATGGAATTAATTTGTATTGGATAAATAATAATAAACAGAACATTTTTGGTCCATTTTTGCTGTTTACTATATGGAACAGTCACACAATTCGATAAGCTACATTGATTATTGATTATATTTGTTTTTAAAGTGGCTGAGCCAGTTAAACACCTATTGTGAGCCACAAAACTTTTGAGCTTCATTGTGTGGACCATAAATTTCGGAACCCCTGACATATTTTCTTGGTCCCCTCCCATGCTACTGTGGTGGTTACAGTCTGCAAACTCAAGTTTCTGCTGGAATATTTCAACAAGTCACAAAAAATGAGATTAAGTGTATTAATGAGAAGTAAATGTCATTGATCAGTTATCTTGCAGTTCCGATCTTTCGGTTAGCCATGTTGTATTTAGGGTGTTTCTGTTCTAGCAGTTTTTATTAGACATCTACATTAATGAAACATCTACATATCTACATATATTAATACACATATATATATTATG
Source organism: Arnoldichthys spilopterus (assembly GCA_037974385.1). Lineage (NCBI taxonomy): Eukaryota > Metazoa > Chordata > Actinopteri > Characiformes > Lepidarchidae > Arnoldichthys > Arnoldichthys spilopterus. The sequence goes on from JBBPDA010000025.1 coordinate 16,735,663, forward strand.
CAACTATCTCCTATATACCTCCTATCAACTATCTAATGGCATCTAAATACAGTTAGCAAATCTTTCAGTGTAAGTTAATGTAACAAGTTTTTGTTCCCTGTAACTTTAGATCATTTATCTGCTCGATGGTCATCAGGATCATGGTACTAGCACTGGCCCAGTGAATACATACTACAGCTTCCATCTTTGAACCTATAACATTTTTTCAAAAATATGATTTTAAGACTGCACTGAAAGGCTAGGCGACAAAATCACACCCATATAGTCTATAGTAAGTGTTTCCTTACTGTACTTAAGTATTTCCTGTGAAGATTTGCATTTTAATGTAGTATTGTTGTTTGACTGTAATGGCATAATTGCACTTTTAATTAAATTACTAGTAATTAAATTTTTTAAGAGAAAAAAACATTTTACACCTTACATTTTTCATTTAGACCTTCTAAGCACTTAATAATCTCAACTGTTAAACTGTTCCGAGGTCACTGTAGAAGGTGGTGTGTGTGTCTTTGTTTTTAGAGCTGTGAGGTCAGTGTAAAAAGAACACTGTTTACACAGTGTAAAAATACACACTGTTTGTGTGTATGTGTGTATATGTAGAGCTGCTCACCGGTTAGTGTAGAACATACTAAGTGTGTGTGTGTGTGTGTGTGTGTGTGTGTGTGTGTGTGTGCGCGCGCGCATTGTTTTTAGAGCTGTCCTGAGGTCAGTGTTAAAGGAACTGTGTGTGCATGTGTGTGTGGGTATTTGTCTGCATTGTTTTTAGAGCTGTTCTGAGATCAGTAAAGAAAGAACAAAGTGTATGTGTGCGTGAGTGTATTATGTTTTAAGAGTTGTTCTGAGGTCCGTGTAGAAGTTGGTCAGTGTGCTGGCCATAGCAGTATCCACAGCTGTCTGGGGTATTAATCCCTTAAGGTCAGTCTGAATGTAGCCAGTCAGGAGACTCTGGGATTCATCCACAGGAACACAGAACCAACCACACGGGTGATTGAACCCACGAACACAGCTCTGCTTCTGCTCGTCATACTGCACACTCACACCTGAGACAAAACACACACACAGGTATTTGTTCTTATTGCTTGTCAGAACATGGGCGTCATTTATGTGTCATAGTGGAAGCACAGTAAAATGCAATTCTTACACACATGGACCACAAGAGAAATCGTACAGTGGGAAGTCAAAGAGGTCAGAAGCTCCCCCCTCCAAGTGGGTCAATCTGTGTCTGTAGGTAAGACCAATGTAATGTCCCAATATATTTATATGTTCTAAGCCTAACCCTAAACATACAACTTGTGACGCACATGCCCCTCGTGTTCTCCATGTGTCTGTGTTTTGGTTGTCCTCATGTTCTATGATCTATGTTCAGTATTTAAACCCCATGTTTTGTGCAGTCCGTGTCGGTCAACTGTTGTTTATGCATTGTTCCTGCCCTGCCGTGCATTAGTCTTGTTTCGTGTTCATGCCCTATATGTGTTACCTGTTTCAGTTTTCGTTTTTTTTCATTTGAATAAATCTTTATTTAACCTTCAAGCTCGTGCTTACTCCCAACATCACCACAGATCGTTACACAACTTACCTTCATCTCAATAACTTTGAAATATAAAAGAGGAAACATGGAGCTTTGGAAAAGCCTGAATCACTTTTTAGTCACAATCTTTTCTGTAAGTTAGTGCTGTTTTCTCTGTTTTTCCTGATATTATGCAAGAACAAACACACACAAGACTACCACACTCTAACCTATCACAAAGGTCAACAGTCCTACATGATTTCTTTCTCTGACCACTAAATAAAGCACCTAATAATCCATGGTACTGTACTGCTAGCCTCTCACCACAAGACAGGAGCCCGTTCTGGTACTCTGTGGTATAGGAGAAATCCACAAATTCTCGAGGGGAGATGATGTTCCATAACTGTCCTGCAGTCGTGTACCGCATTACACAACATGCCTGTAACACACAATCACACACAATCAGTTTATTATTAATGAAGTAGTTTTGTACTTACATTTACATTTGGCAGATGCTCTTATCCAAAGAGACTAACATGATTGCTTTGTAGTCTACAAAGAGGGAACATTAGTCTCTGCATTTTACCCATCTGGAGCAGTGAGCACATTCTCACTGAGAACTATTATTAGTAACTATATGTTTACTAGTAATTATTAGCTATTCTTTTAAAGTCTCTTCTTCATTTATAACAATCAGAATTAAAAGAATCCCCTACTATCAAACGCTTCATTACAATGATTCAAATACTCCCACTATCATACATTTAATTAAAATTATTTAAATAAAAATACACCACTATCATGTTTAATTTGCAGTTGTTTGATAGAATTCAAATATCAAATTCAACATTTGTTTTTTTTTAAAATAACTATTTTCAGGAAAACACATTTACCTTGTCCAGTGTTTTTACAATGTCCATTGAAGTCATCAGACTGTCCCACTCTAACCTGTATGGTCCTGGCCGGATATAATCCACGATCCTCTGTGGGTTCTCCCTAACCAACCCCTGAGCTTTATACCTGAAAAACACCATTGTAACAAAACAATTACCCAACAATATTAAATTACCTTGAAAAATCTCTAATAATAAATTAATCCATTAATTAATAACATTTCTGATTTAATCAAGAGATGAAGGTTGTGCTGTTGTGCAACACAGGCCAATTACTGATGACAATTACACGGCTTTAATGCAATTTTATTTAGTCAGTGTTGTAATATTAAGTTCTACTTGGTTTCGTGGCATAAAGCATACAAAATGTAAAATGATTCTCTGTTCTTACAACAACATCTGCCAAAACAAATACAGAAATAAACGGACAAAATAACTAATTATGCGCAAAACAGACACCACCTTCAGACCAAGAGAGAGTGAAACTCACAGAAAGCCGTTAAACTCTACTGATGGCTTCCTCCACACCGTGACATCTTTCTATAGAAAAAGAGAAAAATAAAGTATTAGTGACAGAACACATGATACTGTCAAACTAATAAAAGTTTGTCACTTTGTAATAAAATACTGTAAAACACTATGATATCCGCTTGCAATAATTGTTGTCAGGTTATGTATCTCAAGATTTGATCCCTAAAATTCTGGACCTTACTTAATTCTAAATATTAATTCTTATTATTGCTTTATTCTTGATGCACTATAGCTTTCTTAACAATTTTAGGACCACTCACAACTTTGTTCATCATACTAGACACATCTTAAAATTTCTTCTAATTACTGGACACATGTGAAGCTGTGGAGCACACGGCATGAATTGTTTTATATTTGTATCTACATTTACATTTATTCATTTGGCTGACGCTTTTATCCAAAGCGACTTCCATGGAGCAGTGTAGTGGGACGGTACCTTGCTCAAGGGTAGCTCAGTAGTGCCCGGGCTGGGACTTGAACCTGCGACCTTCAGGTCCCAAGCACAATGTCCGAACCACCACCACTGCCCTAAAGAGCCTGCAGGCAGACTGGTTTAACATAGCTGAAAACATTTAATACACTTGAATGACAGTGGATGAGTGTGTACGACATAAAGTCCCAATTTACAATCGAATGATGCACTACATGTCCAACTGGTTGACGTGCAGCCTATAGCTTAATACTCAAGTGTATATTTTGTGCATGTACTGCACTATTTAAAGGCTCTTTCGTGACCTAGGCGACACACTACCTAGGGATGCAGCCTAGAACATTACCTACAGCTGTAATCGAAGCTGTCCCAACTAGGGGTTTAGGTTAAACCTAAGAAAAGGTGAAAGCAAGTGTTCACTTTGAAACGCACGTAGGCCAAAGCTGCAGTATATGCCACGCTAGCTAACAGGACAACGAACAGAAACCATACTAGCGATGGAAAGAAAAAATACAAACCGATTTCTTTGCCACCCTCCATTCCTCCTCTCCAACACTGTGGTAAGACAGTAGAGTGTTTTCCAGTCTTGTTCTCAGCTCGGTCACATCTGGCAAACTCCCCATGTTTAAGGTGAGGCGCGCGGCGCTAAAAAGGACAGGTGCAGTTTAATTAGGAGTTGACTGGGATTTCAGTCCCGAGTGAAGAGAACAGACTATATATGTAACTAAAAACAATAAGAAAAAATACACAAAAAATACAGCAATTTCAGAACAACTGAGCTACTGGTCTTTGCCCTTTACTCCTTTCATCAGTTTACGCAACAACAGCCATAAATGTACATCACAGGGGAGCGATCCAGCTCATAAAGTAAAAAAAATAATAAGCTTTTACATAATATTATACGTTTTTTTCACATACGTACCGTGAAATATCGTGATTTGAGGTTTATATTTATGTAATATTATAAAATCATTTTTTATTCTTCCGATACTTTATCTACACATATTTCACTCTTCCAGTCTGAAGGAATAAAAAGCACGAATCGATGATAACTGTTCCAAGTCCCCCACATTGGCTGTGTCTCCTATGGCTCCGTACTTCCTACATAGTGCACATTAAAATTTTAGCTCCTGCACCCAAATAGTGCCGAACACGTTTAACAAAGAGCCGGTGGAGATTCAGACGTGTACGCACTATTCCATAAATAACAAAGTGTTTGCTATATGGGCGCAAAAACTCAAACTTTTTTAACTTACGTAGTGTACTACATAGGTAGTAATTCAGCAATTTTGGATTCAACCACGAAAATCCAATCAGAGTTGAAGCCCCGCCCCTTCTCTTGTGTCCCGATGCCTGACTGGTCTTTTTCTATGCGTGTCCTTAAACGGAGGGAGCTAATTGGTTAGCGCCAGTCGGATGTTCTTTGGTCATTCATAGGGTGAAGACAGCTGTTCACTGACAGGACGCTAAAGGGTGGCGTCAAAAGTTGTCATTTTGAGCTTTTATAATCGAAACAAGACAACTACAAAAACATAAAGTTGTATAAAATAATTTATTTCAGATTTATTTAAGTTAAAAAAAAAAAAAAGTCAAGATCTACTGTCTCACCAAAAACAGCCTAAAGGGGAAATCCACTATAATCCAGCATACTTGAAAATTCACAGTGCTGTGATAATGAAATGCACCACTGTAGAGAAAATTGTTCAGTCAGAAGTGTTTATAGAACTGGCGCTGATTAGAACCAGATGTCCAAATAGTTTCACGCACCTCTAAAAAGCCACGTCACAGGATGCTACGACACAAAACGGTTAAAAATACTCTAATGCATGAGACTTTGATTTATTGAGTCGATGATAGTTTTGAAAGTTATGAAAGTTTAGACCTATGAAAAAAAAAACATCTAACAAACCACTCATAGCGGAGAGATACATGCAGGGAGTTCCAAAATAAACAGTGTCTTTTTAAACACTATTTTACCCCTATCAACATTAAATGTAAACATTTTGAAGATGCATGCAGAGTCCCTGATAATTTAAGACAGTACATAAATTGGCTATGTGTTGGTTGAGTGTGTGTTTCTCTACAATGAAACACTTTGCATCAAATCACTCTGAAAAACTTTGTTTAGATCTCAATAACAATTACTGAAATTTTAGAAAATTTGAAAAAATATCCCTTGCAATGGTGAGATATGAAGTAGCACTTTTCCTGATGTCAGAATAACATATTAAGTAAATATGCTGCAGAAAGCTGTTTCACTGTCAGACTAAAATGTCCAAAGCCTTAAAACAAATCTGAGTTTTCCTTGTTGTCATCTCAAAGATCCCATGGTGAAAGAGAAAGAAAACTGTGAAAATGTGCATGTTTTATTTTTAAAACAACCCATTAACTTCAGTCTGGTCAGTACTAAATAAGAATAAAGTCTTTATCTTAAAATACAAGACTTAACCAAGGTCCTTTCCAGCCTCCTAGCTAATATTCATTCTCATGCTTAATGGTGGCCTTCTTTCTTTATATTAATAGCAATTAACTCTCAGCCCCTGATGGGTTAATGTTAGTAAGAAAATCCTCTATCAGGAAAAAACATCAATCACCAGTAAACAAATCAACACCCTGTTGCCTAAAGGACAGAGAAGTCCAGCAACAGACAAAGTCCCTTAACATTAAATAAAACTAAGAAATTCAAAAAAACCTATGGAACATTTATACTAAAGGGAACTGTGTTGTTTGTCTCAGATGTTCTGGTTGGTAATTAGTTTCTGCATCCTCTTGATTTTGCGCTTGTTTTTGGGCATAGGCTTATCGTACAGGCCATTTTTCAGCAGGTGTTCTTTGCTGTGGTGCACCTGCGCACCATGCTGCAGCTGGAATGAACACAGTGCACGAAGCGGCCTCAGCAGAACCTGCACACAAGAAATGATGTGACAATGAAAAAAAAAATGAAGCGAAGAAAGAGCATCTACTCATGTTTTCACATTTCAGATCCACATAATGTACACATTCTGCCCAGTTTTTCAGCTTTGGAAGAAATAAAAAATTGTGTATGTGGCTTGAAGAAGCCAGTCCATGTATTCTTGTCCCAGGTGAGTGCTGTAAACCACCTCCTGAAATCGGTTTGAATTCTGTGTTATTTAAACTGTACTTTATGATCAACAGATCCTTTTTTAATCATATCAAGAGGCACAGTCTATAGGTCACCTCTTAGGCTGATCAGACGGCTATTTGATAAGGAATAAAGCAAAGTGTAAATGTTTTTTAATCTGAACGTGTAATCTTTTATTTTTGAAAACAAGTACATCATTCATGAAACGTAATCTAATTGAAACCTGGTTCTCCAGTACGATATTCCACATTATTCAAAGCTCTGGAACTCACTACCTACTGATACCAGGGAAGCTCGCTCACTAAATATTTATAAAATATCTTTTCACTCAAGCCTTCAACTAGCTGATTTGATTCATTTATTGATTGCTGTTATTATAATTATTATTGTTTATTGATATTTTTATTTCATTTATAATAAAATGTTATGTTTCTCTCCTTTAAACTTTAGTTGATCAGTCTTATCATTTATTATATGCCTTATCCAATGCTAAGCTCAACTTTTTCTAACTTTTTAAATTTTGTAATGTATTTACTTTTAAGCACTTTGAGCTGCATTTCTTATATGAAAGGTGCTTTGCAAATAATGTTTATTTTTATTATTATTATTATTATTATTATTATTATAAAAAGCATAAGTATGTAGAAGTAAATTTCTGTGGTGTCCAGCATCATTCCTGGGTATTCTGGAACAGAATTTAATGGATATGCATGTAACTCATACACCACTCATACAAAACTGGTTTCTGTCAGTCAGAAACAGAGATGCACTCATGTGGATGGATGTAAGTGTAGAAAAATCTTTACTGGCCATTATATCCTGTGAAATTTCTTAGCTTAAAATGACAAGTATGAAAAGGTTTAAAGAGAAAACAGGATGTGAGACAGTGTGTGTCTGTACTGTGATTGGTGATGTTTACGAACCTCTTGTATGGCTTGGTTTCTCTCCATGATGGACAAAGTGACAGCAGCACATTCTAGCGTGGACAGGCACATGTTGGTGGGCTGAGTACGAATCACATACTGACTGGAGGGGGCACTATTTAACTGCACCTGGAATGCAACATTTAAATGTATATTTAAAATATTTCAGAACTGAATTAGCCACAGGCAGGAGAGATGTACGACATGGTAGTAGACAGAAAAAAAGTAGAACTCTGAGGCTGGGCTACCTGTTTAGGTAAACGGAAGAGAGTGTTTCTAAGGAACATGTCCTTGGCTTGGCTCCAAGTGCCATCTATAATGATGACATTGTGTGGCACTGACGTGAAGTCCCTGTCCAACTCCTCCAGATTTTCTGCTTCAGATCCAGGATACAGAATGAGTGTGTGTCTGTCTCTGCACACTGCAGCCAGCTCAGGATGCCTGAGGGAAAGATTACTTATGAGATTGGGATGAGGTGGTTACAACTGACATTCCAAGTTAGGGCTGGGGCGAAAAACTAATTGTTTTTATTTTGAATGACAGTTTGAAAGAGAGCAGTTTTCACATGGTTAAAGCTGCGATTTCAATAAAAGTGCCTGAATAAGATGAAAAAGATTTAAAGAAAATAAACACATTTTAATTGCAATCAAAATACAATTTAAAATTTAAAAAGAAAAATTGCTCTTTGATTTTCCCCCCAAAATTATTTAGCCCTAATTGAAACATTGAACCAATCCTGGGGAGCTTTGTAGATCTTTATCAGATAGGTTCTCCAGACTGTCCTATTCTTTTGGTATATAATTTTCTATGGAGATTATGCAGCAAATGGGTTTTGTAGTAGTTATTAAGTAATCTTCAAATAAATTAGTCCGGAATCTAAGGAATCTGCATTTCTTTGGTCAGCAGAGGTCACCATCATGTAGGGCATGTGGTGGTTGAGTATTGTTCTAAACTGTTATGTTAATTAGGACATTGTGTGTGTGTGTGTGTGTCTGGATATATGTGTGAGCAAAATGGGGGCACTTAATGCAGAGAGCTGTAGTTTGTTGATAGTTTTGGATATATACAATATACTATATACAGTATAAACAGTTCAATAAAACTGAAATCCACACCAAAATGCATAATTATCACATTAAAGCAGCTATTGGATTATTTAAGTGGGGACTGTAAACAACATACTCCAATTTCTAATATCAGATTAAAGCCTTAAGCAGATTTCAAGACATCTGATAAAGAAGCCTGGATCTGGCTCAATAATCAGGTTTCTAGTGCATCTATATCCTTACTTTGATCTTATTATAATATTTTTTTCCATCTGTAAATGTGAGATAACTGAACCGGATAACAAAGCCTTCTGGGAAAACAGTAAATGCTTATTTCAATGCTAAAACCATGAAATGGAGACAAATGACATAAATCTGTGCAATATGAAGCCAAATAAATATTTACCAGTAAAATGAACTGTTGATATGTGTGAATAAAATGTTGTCAGGACAAGGTATCTGAATTTTCATCACATGTTGTTGTTTGGTGATTTTATTGGTGAGTTCCTAAGCAATGAGAAAGATACACGTTGTGTATTTAGAAAGAGATCTGATAATTAAGCGGCTTATCCGAATAAGCTTTCTAATATCAGAATACTGAAGCAAATCTAAACATGTTGTATGGATTATTCCGAAGATAGTTGCTTATTTTGTGCATGTAAACACACTCAGTGACTATATTGCTTACTGTGAGGACACATACCTCTCTTCATTAAATCGTCGTCCAACCAGGACGTTGCATTTTCCTTTAGGTAAGCAAGCTGCTAGAAGAGGGACAGTTCTGAGCACACGACTCTCCTGATGAGGAGGAGCAGAGGATATTTATACAGAGAACACATGGTAGGAATGGCAAATGTGTGGTAAACAGCTTATAGCTGGCTATGTTTAAAAATGAATAAATGTAACCCCAAAGTCAACACAACTCCATTAAATTTTTCAGTACATTATGGAAGCTCAGCATATACAAACCACATTTCTGGACATTTTCTAAAATCCAATAATAAAAAAATATATATATCAATTTGTAAATTGAAAACTGACGAACAAGGAATTGCATTTAATGTTTTGGCTTACCAACTTATAAACACATTTTGAATTAAATCCCACATTTGTATATATTTATGGAAGTTAAAAAAAAAAAATCAATAGCCTACATGTAAGTGTGTATGTGACTAATATGCTGATTAGCCACAACATTAAACCCACTGCCTGGTGAAGTAAATAACACTGATGATCTTGTTACAATGGCACCTCTGGGTTGGGATATATTAGGAAGCAGGAGAACAATCAGTTCTTGAAGTTCTTGAATGCGTTGAAAGCTGTAAACATGAGCAAGTGTAACGATCTGAGGGCCAAACTGAGTGCTCCAAAACACAGGTCTTATGATGACCCATTTCATAAACAACCAGTGAATGGGCAACATGATGAGTGCTAAAGGTCACCAAGTGAAATGAAATCTAGTCTGTCTGGTTTGGTTCAACAGAAGAGCTACTCTGGTTTAAAAAGTGAATCCTGACTCTGGTAAAAAGGGGTCAGAACACACAGTGCACCACAGTCAGAGTTATTTCAGTAGCATGAAGGGGGGCCTACTCAATAGCAGGCAGGTGATCTTAATGTTATGGCTGATCAATGTGTATATTTTTATATATATTTTCTGTGTGGTAATGCACTGAAATTTGACCTTCATTGTTTATTTCAGTGCTTATTGTTTTCTGACCTCTGCAGGGTGCTGGACGATGTACAGGCAGGTTGACACTTCCAGCGGGTCCACAGGCAGAAACGGACACAGGCAAACCTTCTCTGGACGGCTATGAATGGGAGAAAAAATAACAACAAAAAAGATCCATATTAGCCAGTTAAACCACTGTAATCCAGTACAGGAAGCCTCTGTGGTTGCTAATTATAATAATGTGTTAATTATCTGGTTGTCAACTTGTTTTGTGCTGTAAAAAAGACACAACAGATGTTATTCAGATATAGGGCTATTATCCAGATCTAGATAAACCCTAAACAGAGACTAAACTATTTCCACTATTAATCCATGTCTATATTAGGGGGAGGTCAGGAATTTGGGTTGTCCACTTCAAACAAAAATGTCAGCCTGATTTAGCCATTCCTAAACCAGTTTAAAGTCAAGGTCCTGCTGGAAATCCCATTTGTATTCAAATTTCAACCTTCTAGATGATTTGAAGAATTCAGTAGTAATCCTCCTTCTTCATTACTCCATACTCTTTGTTCAGTGCACCACTTCCACTGGCAGGAAAATGGCGCTATACCATGATGCGAACACAAATATGCCTAATAGTTGGTGTACAAGAGTTGGTAGTGTTCCTGGAACCGAATGCCAAACCTTTTCCCTTTCCAGCTACACCTCTGGTCATTTTGGCCAAACATCCTGATTTATTTCTCATCTGACCATAATAAAAAAAATAGCCCTAAAAAAACACACACACACACTCAGGTCGACGAAGGCAAAGTAGAATGCACAATTTAAAAATACACTATTTTACCATGATCAATACTACAAAACTGAAAAATAATAAAACACTAAAAATTATAATCTAAAAGTGAACAATTTAAAATGATATACGCTTGGTAAATTAATGGTAAAATATTTTTATATTTGTGTTGTACACATTGCGACCCCTGGTCTCCATCACCACTTACTCACCAGCAGCGAGAGCAGGTCGGTCTCCTTTCACTCGCCTCCACTGGCAACTCGGACAGATCCAAAAACACCCCGCCATTATCATCATCATCATTATCCTGTGAGGGTAATACGGGGGTAATCAGACTGGCACTAGGCCCAGAAGTGCCCCCACCGGGGGCAGAAACATGCTCACCCATGCCCCACCGGGGCAAAAACAACCACCACACGCCACACCACGGAAGTGTGAACATGGGATACAGTAATTCTAACAAAGTGACTTTCAAACTAACAGTCTCATGCGGTCAACATAATAATAATAATAATAATAATAATAATAATAATAATAATAATACGCATTATATTGTTATAATATGGAATATAAAAGCATTGCAAAATGATCATATATTAAATCTAAAATTATGTATAACTATTTAAAATTCATGTGCGTATATATCACAAATATTGTTACTTAATTCAGCGTCAATGTCTTTGTGTAATGTTTTAATTTCATTTTATATTAAATGCTATATTTTATTCTAATTTCTTCACTTTTATTTTGAAATGGTACATAAAAAACGTTGAAATGGGACGGCAACGTCGGCGTCGAGAAACCTGTGCAGAATTCACCCACGATTAATGAAGAAAAACAGGATTAAATCCACTGAAAAGTGATTTTAAAGTAAGTTTTTCTGTATACCCTTTGAGGAATGTGGTTTATTGCCCTGCAAGTGACTGTTGCTGTTTGTAGCTAAGCTGTGTTGCTGAACTCCACCTCGTTGTGGACATGTGTAGCTGAGTTAGCTAAAGCTAAAGCTGGAAGCGGTACTGAACAGAGCTGCACATTCAGACTTTTGCCCCATGATTTGTCCGGTTTACTGTTACTGTACTGTTTAAACAGGTATTCTCTGTTCTCCTCAAGCTTCTTCGTTATGTTTATTATTCTTTTTTATTATCATTAATATTATTATTATTATTATTATTATTATATGATTAATTGAAATCGAACGCCCTAACGTAAACTTTGTTCGTAAACTTGCGTCTTTTAAATAGCACGATAATGATGTTGTTTTTATGTTTCTACTCTTTGTTTTTAATGCATCAATGATAAACTAGTAACTTACATTAACTTGCACTGTGACAGTTCTGCTATTGCCACAAGTGACAGCTGCAAATATGCTTAACTGTCAACTCGCAATACAGAGGCTGCCTCTCTCTCTGACCCTATCTATCTATCTATCTATCTATCTATCTATCTATCTATCTATCTATCTATCTATCCATCTATCCATCTATCCATCATATCAGTTCTGTCATATTCTTACTACAATTTGAATGAATTATTTTTGCTCAGCAACAGACTTTGTGTGAAATCTGACAGGGCCAGACCTGCCTCACTTTGAGACCACTGAGTGCAAACCATTCATAAATAAACCACAGTTTTTAATTCAACTGTGATAATAAACATTATTCATACAAACGTTTATATGCTGCAGATTAAAACATTTATAACAAAAAAAATTATTGTTTTGAAACAATGTTGAAATTTTCAGTATTGAGAGAAATGACATGCATTTAGGTCAAAAGTGCAATTATAACATAAAAAAAGGAAAACCAGTAAATTATGTTTATTCACATTAATAACTTGCAATTTCCTCAGAACTGACTAGGACGAACTATGTCAATTTAGTATTGATTTTGTATTGATTTGATTTGTGGTATTTAACTTGAGTTTTGCATTATCACCTCTTTGTAAAGCACTTTGAGCTGCTTCCCGTTTTCCATAGAGTCTAAGTTGAGACTTCATGACAGTTTGTGAAACGTTGTATGGTTTTGTGCGATAACTCCTAAGCACAAGTGATTTACAGTTTCTCTCACTTTGTGTTTTCTGTTAGGAAACCATGATACGCAGGTCCAGGATCAGCGTCCGGCCAAACATAAAGCCTGCTGGCAGGGTGCCGACAACTTCTCGAGATGAATTCCAGAACAGTACCCAAATGGATGAAGCCCCTGCTAATATCAATCATGATGCAGGGGTCAAGACTGGGAGAGATGAGATCAATCTTTCACCTTCTGCTCCTGCAGCAGAGCTTAATAGTTATTCAGAAAGCCAAAGTGACAATACAGTGGCCCAACCAGAAACTAGCAATCCAGCAGGGTAAGTTATTTACCCATAGCGCTGACATTCCAAGATGAGTCCCAATGGTTGGCTGAGCATATTGAAATGGCATTATTGTTTTGAGAGAACTCTTAATTGACTATTCAGTATTGTAAACTGTTACATTACAGGCAAACTTCAGCAAAGAAATAAAATCACAGTTGTTTAAATAACCCTCATCCTACATTTTTCTTGCATTTTTACATTGCATCATTTACAAAACAGATGTTAAAAGTTCTTTTTCTGTAGTCTTCCCAACACCCCCACCTATCATAGAGCGAAAATGTGGAACTAACTCAGAGACTCTCCTAACTAAATGTGTTGGTCTGCTAAGCTAGAAATGTTTGGAAATGGTTAAACAAACACATACATAAAATCGGCACTTACTTTATTAATATTACTATGTATATGTTCTTATATTAGTGTTTTTAAAGCAGATTTGTAGTGCCCAGATAAATATTTTTTTTCAAGTTTCTTTTCTCAGATAGTTAAAAAAAAAATTCCCCAGTACGTGTGCTAATATGACTTGATAAATACATGGCAAAAAAAAAAATCAGTCACATTGTGTTATGATCCCTCATTTATCAAAGTTGACTGTCCAGTTTAAAATTTGTACAAAATATGTGTAGTTTTTATCTACTGTCTGAGGAATACTGTGTTTCTTGATGCACTAATCTTTCTGAACTAGTATTCTGGCTATTTAGAAGGGAACTATGTGATTTAGGATGTGATTCCCTTTAGTTTCCATCTCTGTCTTGGAAAATGACAGTATATGTGTTTACCTTGTAGAACTGCTGCAGCCGAAAGCATCACCACCAACTCAACAACCATGAGCGGCACTCAAAGGAGGAAGCGCTTCAGTGTTTTGCCAAACCTTGGAAAACCTCGAAATTCAGCCCCCACTTCCACTCACACCTCCCGAGGGACCACGAAATCTCCTATTAAAACTGCAGTATCTACCCCACAACCTGAGCCTACAGCTCCAGTCCCAGCTTCACAGGTACAGATGGGCAATTTAATAATAATTACCTTTTTATACAGAGCACCAGGATACAGGAAACAAATTTGTTTAATTGTTTATTAGTTAGAAATTGCTATGCCTGGTTGACTAAAACACTAAATTTTATATGATAAATTAAGTCACAAACATCTGAGGTGTCTTCAGATTTGTGTTCAGGCAAGCTTAGAGAATGTGTGGACAAGCTTTTTTTTGTATCATCCATAGGATGTTTCAGTCACTCGAGGGAAAAGGAAGCTTTCTGGTAGAGAAATGCGACCTAAAGCCCAGCCCAAACCTGTGGCTTCACTTCAGAGTTTCCCGGAGACATCAACAGCCTCTCTGGAGCAGGACAATGGAAGTACAGAGGAAAACGTGCCACCAGCAGCTAATCAGAATGCAGCATTCTTCTGCTCTTCTGAAGAATTACAATCTGGGCCTGCAGCAGCTGATGAAAATCAGCCCCAGTCTCTCAATCTACAGCTTACTCCTTCAGAAAAAGAGAATACTACACAAGAGCAGAGTGATGGTGGTTTTGCAGAGAAAAATCAGTCCGATCCCCACAAAGAAAACACCCAACTCTGCTCCACAACACACATACCAGTGGCTCTAAAGACACTCAACGACCCAGTGGACAGGCTCAGGCTAGCAAAGGCAAAGAAACTCCGAGAGCTTCTGAAGAAAGAGATGAATAAAGATAAGGTATTTTGGGTTTTTTGTTTGTGCATAGAACTCTGGAGATAATATCATAAAGAATAAGAAGCCAAACCGTCAAGAGGGTAGACAACTATAGACCCAACCTAAGGGAATATTCCAGCACTTTTCATTTTAAAATCTATCTGTCACATCTGTATTATTGATTACAAATGGCTTTGACTCAGTTTTCTGTTCTTTCTGAACTTCGTTTCTCCTCCTTAATTTGGACATGTTCAGTTTAATGTGTTAGCTTTAACCATGTAAAACTACCAATTTATGGTAAAGGTAAAGGCGTCTTCTGAGTCACGAGAAGTGCCACCACATCCTCTCAAACTGCCGTAAGGCTACGTGTTCTGCCAGCTCAATGCAGTAAAATAAAGAGTGCCAATGTTACATCAGCTAATAGGCATCCACGCTGGCTTCCATCAGACTGAGTGATGAGGAGGAGAGAAAGGGCTGCCTTACCCACCCTGAGAGAGCAAATCAATTTGTGCTGTCTGTAAGCTTGAAAATCCACACATTTTTATCAAACATACTCTTCACTGATGTCTTTAGCAGAAGGAGAAGCACCAGAGGCCCAAGCTGGGTATTAAAGAGTGTAAAACTGCTAAAGATCATACCAAGATGACCATGAGAGACCTCATCTACTACCTGCCTTCAACCAACCCAATGAAGTACGTAGCATACACAATAAAGTACATTTCTTGTTCTTTTGTTTTCTGATGCCCCCGGTGCCTAAAATGATAAAAATGTAAAGTAACCACATACATGTCATATCTAAGTATTGCTGATCTTTTTATTTATTTGATCATTTTTATGTGGTACTCTGAGTTTGCCCACCCCTTATTTGCATGTTACAGCTAAGTTAAGTTAAGCTCATGCTTCTCTTCCCTGCAGGTCATATGTGGAGGAAGAGCAGAGAGTGACCGAGACAGTGTTGCCGCCTTCTCCAAAAGCCGTGTAAGATATTCTCTGCAGTAACTTAACCAAACCTAGCATTAAGGTCATTTGTTGTGAGTTCCCACTATTCAGTAATCAAGCCCCACTAAACCCACTATTGTGTAAATGCATCTATAGTGGCAAGCAGTATCAGCTGTGAAATTAAACTTTGTGGGCACTATGCCCAGTTAAAAAGGCTGCATAACATAGCAGGGATGTGAATGATCATAGGAATGTTTGGCTGCTTTTGAAATAAATATATTTTATTCCTTCGCTGTTTTGGCCTGTTAATGCAAGCTTTAGGATCGGTGGAAAGAAGACAGTGTTTTTTTTTTTTTTTTCTGAAACACCACTACAGGAGTGTACTGGATCATGTAAATGTAATCTAATTGTCCCCCCACAAACTGTGACAAGGGTTATCTTAGCTTAACACTCTGTTTGCTCTCTGTCCAGTCCTGCACCAGTTCCAGATGTGCCAGCAGTAACAGGAGAGGAAGGTGGCGAGGAAGAGGAGGAAATGCCAGACAGTGTACCTGGAGAGGAAGAACCTTTACTGGCCCCCAGAGTGAAGGTGGCAGAGGATGGGTCACTGATTATAGATGAGGAGAGGTCAGTATGAGCTGCTGCACGGAGCTGTCAGTGAGATTTTTATATATACTATTAGTGGTCAGTGACTATGCCCACTTCCTGTGCATTAATGCTTTTTTGGGGAACAATGTAAATTGAGTTGTTATTACATTAATTACCTTAAGGTGCTTAAAGTGTGCTCCGTGTGGCTGTATTATCTATGAAAACACAAATATTTGACCACACTGGCAGATTTTCGATATTTAAAGATTAATTGGAGTCGAAAAACTGAAATTAGACGTTTACCAGTTAAGTGTTGTTCTGTTTCTCTGTGTAGTTTAACTGTGGAGGTGCTAAGAGCCAAAGGCCCAAATCCAGCAGAGGGGAAAGACCCCATATTTGAGCGTGGATCCACCACAACCTACTCCAGCTTCAGAAAAGGTACCTACACCAAGCCCTGGTCCATCAAAGGTAAGAATACTATGAAAAATGCAATATTACCAATTCTGGTACTTGAGAAGTCCTGCTTTGTACATTTCAGTGTTTTCCCTGTATAATACACCTAGACCAACTCAGCAAAGCCATGGTAATAAGCTGATTAGTTAGGCAGATAAATTATGAGTATGAGGGTAATATGAGAGACAAAGCCATACAACATTCATTAATGAAGTTGTTTTTGGGACATATCTGATGCAGCTTTTTGTAACATCTGTGTGTCTACATTTTCAAAACAGCACACAAATTAGATCTGCCCCAACTATTGACAGCTTTAAATAGAAAATTAAATCTGCCTTGTTTTCCAAAGCCTTTATTTAAGCAGAGGCTCCAGCTTATCTGTGTTTAAAATTCTATTTTACTTTTTACCCAATTTTATCACACACTCAACTCTTTTTTTTCTATGATTTCCTTTTTTTATGCTCATTTTATGATCATGTACTATATAAATAAACTTGCCTTGCCTATGTTTTAGGGTTTTGGAAGTAGCAGCATTGTATTATTGCAAAATTTGAGAATGGATCCAGCACAGCCTACTCTAGCTTAAGAAAGAACAGCAACACCAAGCCATGGTCCCTACAGTTCAGAAATCTTGGTCCTTGTCCTTGAGCAGCCCTGCTTTCAAAAACTGTAGTGTTTTCTTGTTGTAACACAGTATTAACTACTTAGCAAGGACTTGGTAATGAGCTGATTAGTTAAAAAAGGCTGGGTTATTGATACCTAAAACCATAATGTGTTGCAAATGAAGAATATGAATTACTACTATAATGATATAATTATAGTCTAGAATTTGAACTAGAATAAAAATATTTTTAATATTGTAATGGAAGTTTTTGCCTTTAAGTTTTTTTTTTGTATTTTTTTAAAGAAACAGACATGTTTTTCTTGGCAATCAGTATGGTGGGGACAGATTTCTCCATGATTGGCCAGTTGTTCCCTCATCGTGCGCGTATAGAGATAAAGGTAAGATTTCTTTTTTTGAAAGTTAATCAGGAATATAGCTATACGTATAGCAAATTAGCTTTTACATGTATTCTGCATTACAGCTAATCACAAGGCCATTTGTCAAAATTTGTCAAATGTATGAGGTTCTGTTTTGAGTAGACTTCAGTAGTATATTACTATACACTGCACAGATCAGACTCAAAAAAGTTGCACTTTATTGCATTGTGTTGTCATGTTTTGTGAATTTCCTTCTGTTTTAGAACAAATTTAAAAAGGAAGAGAAAGCGAACTCCTGGAGAATAGACAAGGCATTCAGTAAGTGTTCATCAATTGCAACAAACATATATAAAAAGTGAAAAAGTTATAGAAGCATCTCAAGAAGTACTCCTACTTGTTGATCATTTTCTCAGAAAAACCTACCATGTAGTTGCACTTTGTAGGACTACAATTATGTACTGTAGCCCACCTGTTTCTTAGCCACCTTTTGCTTTATCCACTGATGGAAAGAGGCTCCTATAGGACCACCACTGGCTAGATATAATTTAAGTGTTTTTCAGCATAACAGTGACCCTGACAGGACAGTGGCACAGTAGTGTGTGTTGCACAGCAGTGTTACTGGGGTGTTTTAAAGACTGGCACACTCAGACACACTGTTTTGTTGATGTGAACATGTCCCAGCTATGTGCAAGTGCAGTACTCAAATGCAGCCAACCAAGCTATGTGGCTATTGTAGCTAACAACTAACTAATGCTTATACCCCACTGTTTAGCATCATGCCAACTTACTGATAATTAGTTATTACACATTTGTTTACCCTTAATTTTAAGTTCAAGTTCGGTTTATTGGTCATATGTATGTTAACGTTGGGTCAACAGTACAATGAAATGTGTTGGACAAGAAGAACCAGTAAACTCAGCAGAATAAAATGATAAATAAGAAAGAATATAAAAAGAATATAAAATAAAAGTAATTAAAAAAATTATGACACTGCTGGCTCTAAAATGCACATGATCAGGTGTAAATGTTTCCCAAATGCCCATTGTGGCAACCTAAAATTAAAATCCATTCTCCTCCTAGGGGATAGACGGCGTTTGGACCTTGACTTCTTCAACAGCCTCCTAGAGAAGATCCTCAAAGTTGAGGAAAAGGAACGTAAAAAAAAGAAAAATGCAGCCAAGTTGTCCAAAGCCACACACACTGCACAGAGAAAATCCTCTGGTGAGTCAGTTTTTTTATTTTTGTGCAATTTTCTTCATACTATGCCTTTTGAAAAAGACTACACATATGTTCAAAATATTAGTACTGATATTCTATAAATAAATACTGTGACTGCAGTATACCTCACAATATATTTAAAACAAATCAGTGATGGGACATGGTTAAATATTTTATTAATGCTGCGATTCATCCAAACATCCTTAGACTTTCATTCGGGACTTTGATTGGTCAGGATTCTTACAGCATACAGTAAAAAAAAAGTTTGCAGTTGATTAGAATTCTACCCTGAGCAGGATCAGCATTGGAAATGCCGATATCATAATTAACACACAGTATATTGTGCAGTACTAGTCCTGAGTTTGAGTTTCTCTTTTCTAGTGAGGAGGAAGAAGGTCTGCTCTTCTGCAGGCTCAGAGGACGAAAGCTCTGGCAGTGATGTGATGGAAGGAGAGAAGGAGAATGAGGGCGTCTCTAATGATGGAGGAAGCAGCACTACTTCCATAAAACCTCATAGGAAATATTCAAAGAATGCCGAGCAGGCTCACAAAGCAGGTGTGTTGCAGGAAGAATGGTTATAATGACATTTTTGCAAAAAAGATTAACTCCAGTAGGGCTGCACATTAATGACAAAATATCAGTATTGCAATTATTCTGCCACATATTGGGATTATGATGTTTTTCAGTATATTAATGTGTCCATATCACTGTCCTCTAATTAAAAAGGCTTGAAGTTTGTAAGTATTGTAAAAGTTTTACAATGTACATTCACTCCCCCATTCATAAAGTCCATATATGGAAATGAAGGTTTAAAAACAGCCAGTTTTCAAATCATAGTTTTTGTGATGTCACAAAATGAAGATTTTGACATACATCTACTTATTTAGCCTTAAACAGTTTAGCCCCGCCCATTTACATGGAGGTTCTAAGAACTTTTTGTGATAGATTACAGGCTCATTTGCATATTCCAGTCTTCTGCAAGATCAGTATTGTGGAGACCAATATTGCGATAACAATGTACAGACAATATATTGTGCAGCTCTAAACTAAGGCAATACACATTAGTCACTGGTGTGATTAACTGTAAATCTAATAACACTGCTTGTCCAGTTATGTCAACAATTACCTTTCTGTTTGATTTACATTCTGCTTCAACAGGCTTTAGGCTACATTTCAGAGTTGAGCTTTGGTTTGAGTTGAGACAGCATAAAGCAGGTTACTCTTCATGTTTTACCTTTAGCTAAGCAGCCTGATGCAGAAGATGCTGAGGACAGTACAGCTGAAGGACAGTCACCCATCGACAGGTATGAACATTGCAAAGGGAACATGTGCCTGTAAAGTAATATGAAAGTTATACTATATGTAATAATTTCAGATGATGAGATGGTACTTGGAATACTCAGGCTTGGTGTGTATTCAAGCCTTGAATTCCATTGTGTCACTGTAGGTTCATTGATTGAATCTACAGTATGTGACATATTATCAGCCAGATTGGTCACTCAGTGAGCAGTGTGTACATCAGTGGTTTTATATTTTAATTATATGCATATGTTAGATCTCTTGTTGTGGCACGCATATGCAACTTAAAATTTCAACAGTCCTAGCTCTCCTTAATTTGACAATAACCTCAGTGTGCATAGGAAAGCTTACTGTAACATAATTTAGCACAATACTAATACATACTTTTATCATTCACCTGTAGTAATGTGTATTACTGTATCATAAACTTTCTGTTGATGTTGGGTTCCTAATAATGATAAAATGTCTGATAAAATGTTTTGTATATAAAGATTATCAAGCTGCTGTAAACGCATACAGTAATGCATGTAATCAGGTTGGTATTAATGTGTATGATCAGGTTGCAGAAAACAGATTTGGCAGTGGAAAAGCATGGAAGCCGAGCCCAGAGAGTACCTTCTAAACCGAAGCGGAGATGGAAGAACAGGGTCCCTCCACTTAAAACAAAGGCTCAGGATACACAAAGCTTAGCTGAGGATGAGAGTGGAATGGATAAAGACTCCGAGGTAAAGGTAAACATTCATCCTGCTTTTTCCCAATGATTTTGTAGTTGTAAAGTTTGTCAAGTTGTGTTTTTCAAATAATTTATTTCAAAGAATGTCCATTGTTGTATTGGACAGACATTACTATGTAATAAATAGGTAATGAAAACTCAAAATCGTTAAGCAAAATGTAAAGAATTGAGTGGGGTTAAATAGTCTGAAAGATGATTCCAGGTTTGTTGGCTTGCAAACAATACCTGTATAATACCAATTTGTTAAATATGTATTTGTCGATTGTGACGGAAACGCTTCTTGGTTTTGCATTTACATGTGTTACTTTCTAAATATAGTTTTTGCATTACCTTAATAGGGTGACAGATCTCTCAAAGCAGCATTGTTATCTGACTTATGAAGAAATGCTTTTTGAAACATCTCCCAGGTTTCCCAAGCTTCAACACGCGAGAAGGAGAGAAAAAGCGCTAATGATGTTATTTTCTGTGAGTTGGAGGATTCTGAAGAAGAGGAGCCTGATCTTGCTGCTCTTCAGGAACACATTCTCAACAAGCCAACCAGGTTAGTTTACCAGTGTTACACATATAAATGAAGGTTGGATGCACAACTGGCAGATGTTTACATAGTGCTGCAGAGAGAGAGCTATTTCTTTCACTGACCAGTCTAAACTGTTATCAGATTAATCAGATAATTGAAGTATTTTGCCTTCTATGTGTCCATTCCATTTGCTGCCACCATTATTAACTTTTAACGCAAGTATTTCTTGTACAGTATAATGAACAATGGAGTCCATATTGCCCCCTGTACTAACTGCAGTCTGTCTGAATGCTTTATTAAGATCAGCCTTAATAACAGTAAAATGATGGCCTTTGTTGAGTTGGTGTGTTTTAATGAGGAGTTTACATTAGTTTGTGAACAGTACTCTCTCCTTTCATCTTCTCAGGTCAGGGAGGATTCCCAAACTGTCCCAGCATGTGATCCGTGCAGCAGCAGATGAAGACGATGAGCAATCAGAACCTGTTCCTCCATCTAAGGCTCGAGGCCCTAATAACGCTGTGTGCAGGGCACGAAAAAAGACAGGCTCCAGCCTCAAACAGGGTATGCCCAGGAAAGGCAAATCCAAACTGGTGACAATACTGGCTTCTGTTGCTGATGAGGAGTCCGATGATAAAGAGGATTACGACATGCCTCAGGATGAAGGGACATATCTCTCAAATGCAGAAGAGGAGGAAAACCAGGCATTTGTCCCGATAGGACTCCGCTCTCAGCCTCCGTTACACACAGAGGTGGAGGAAAGCATGGAAGAGGTACGAGTTAGGATCTATGTGCACAAACCATTATTTACATGCTTAATTAAGCAATCAACTTTTTACCCTAGTTATGCCTTTTGCAACGTTCTTACTATTTTGCCCCTTTACCTGATACTGTCAGTCAATGTTTGAACTGTGTAACCTGGACAATGGTGTAACAAAAGTACACAACCACACAAAGCCAGTTCTGGAGCCCTCCCACTCCATATTTTTCTGTAGAACACATCATTTCACATTGTGCCACTCTGAATAACTCTGCTAACATATTAATGGCTTAATGGAAAATTCAAAGTATTTCCTCTGGGAATTGCGTTGTTATTCTGGGTTACTGTGTTTATCCTAACAGCAGAACATTATACTAAGGGTAGAGTGCGATGGTGCTTCTGTAGTTTTGTTGCATCATTAAAAGACAGTATAGCTATTTGAAGCTTTTTGTCATGGTTAAAATACATTTTTTTATATGATTCCATGCACATGGCTTAAGTTAACAGTGCAGCAGGACAACCTGTCCTCTGTACTAGCAGAGATGTACTGTGTGATTGGGTTTGAATAGACACACACATACACACACTCTGTCATCAGTCATTCCACTGTGCATGTGATTTTCTTTGTGAACCTATTTTTTTTACATATATTTTTTTTATTTTTCATCCTATTTATGTTTATCACGCATATCCATGCATGTGTTGCCCATCCCTCTCCTGTTCTTTCCCCTTCCATGACCCATGCACTCACAGCTGGACATTTCTATGAACGATCCTGATGTTCTGGGCATATCCCAGAGTGCTGTATGTCCTGAGTCTTCCTGTGAAAGAAGCTCTGTGCCCTGTGAGCATCAGCTCGACCTACTCGTTGTAAGTGATCATTTAGCTCCGTGAGCATACGTGCCGAAGACCCTTAAACAAATAATGTTATCAGGCTAAGCTGCCAGCTGAAAACATCATGGCCTGTGACAAAATTATGTCAGATGGAAATATTTGTAGTTCTGTTCTTTTATGCCAGATAAAACACATTTCTTGGTCAAATTAAAGATAAACATGCAGGGCTTTTTCCTTTGATCCTCAGCAGTGCACTGCCGTTTGTGGTCGAGAGCACAAGTGAGTGCACTGTTGGCCTTTGGCAAGTTGGCCCTGCCTCATCTTGATACTTTATTTATTATTTTATATATATATATATATATATATAAAATAATAAATAAAATGTGTCCAATGACAAAGAAATGAAAAGTCTCAGAACAGTATCATTTTAATGGTAGGTGTATTTTAACAGTGACCAATACCACATCAAAAGAAAAATTGAAAAAATAACTTTAAGTAAGAGATAGAAACTGATTTGCATTTCATTGATTAAAATAAGTATTTGAACCCTCTAACAAAAAAAGACTTAATACTTAGTGGCAAAACCCTTGTTCGCAAGCACAGAGG
>JBBPDA010000025.1:16759597-16779941 GCA_037974385.1 Arnoldichthys spilopterus
TTGCCACAATTCTGTCTCTGAGCTCTTCAGGCAGTTCCTTTGACCTCATGATTCTCATTTGCTCTGACATACATTGTAAGCTGTAAGGTCTTATATAGACAGGTGTGTGGCTTTCCTAATTAAGTCCAATCAGTAAAATCAAACACAGCTGGACTCAAATGAAGGTGATCTCAAGGATGACCAGAAGAAATGGAAGCACCTGAGTTAAATATGAGTGTCACAGCAAAAGTTCTGAATACTTAGGACCATGTGATGTTTCAGTATTTCTTTTTTAATAAATCTGCAACAATTTAAAAAATTATTTTTTTGTCTGTCAATATGGGGTGTTGTGTGTACATTAATCAGGGGAAAATTGATTTAAATGATTTTAGCCAATGGCTGTAATATGACAAAGAGTGAAAAACTGAAGGGGGTCTGAATACTTTCCGTACCCACTGTATGTGGAGAGTAAAGGCAAGCCTGTCTGGTTCGATTGCAAAGAAGAGCTACTATGGTTAAAAATGTGAATTCTGACTCTGATAGAAAGGTGTCAGAACACAAAGTGCACCACAGTGTCTAATATTTGCATTTCTAAAATTAAAAAAGTGCATTTATATTTGTTTCCCCTCACTGTATGTGCATTAGAAGTATAAGTGTTAATCCACAGGTGTTCCACTTTGAAATACAACATGTCTACTGCTGTGTTGAATATGTGTTGTTTGTAACTGCAATCATTTATTTGGAAATATACTGAAATTACTTTTTTACTGATATATATTTATTTAACATTTGTTTCTTGTTATAATGTAGACACAGTGTGTCCTTATTAAAGCAGAACTGGCATAACTTACATATCCAGCATACCTCACATGTACATGCAGCACACATCATTCACTAAAAGGTTTAGCCAGTTTAACCCAGTGCAAGTGTTGATGACATGTTGTCGATTAATCACAAAGTCTTAAATCTGTTTACTGTAAAGCCAAACCATTTCTGTGTCTGAGTTGAACATGTACAGGGTGACGACAGATAAACAGATTTAGATCATGGGCTAAAGTTATGGGAAGGAGGAGAAATCTTGCAACAGTTTGCCATGTATCTTGTACAGAGTGTGTCATTTTACATCTCAGATTATTTCTGAGATTTTTAACATTTCATATTAATTACTAATTCTAATCATATGAATTACTTATTAAAGTACATATTGTATAAGTGTTTATCTTTGTTCATCATGTATTTAACAAGTATCTTAAAATAAAAATTGGGGTCTTATTGATTCCACTTTTAAGAAACCATGTCTTAATAAACTCTGACGAAAGGGCAAGGACAATAAAAAATAAACATTTGAAATAGACATTTTCTTAATTAACAAAAGAAATGTTGTGGTCATATTAATTAAAGTATGGTGTATTATGTGTTCAGTTTTGCCTTTGTTATTATTATTATTGTTGCTATTACTACTACTACTACTAATATTATTATTATTATTATTATTATTATTATTATTAGTAGTAGTAGTAGTAGTAGTAGTATTGAATTAGGAATTGTAATATTATTGGTCATCAAAGAATGAATCAGGTAGATGTAACTGAGCTGCTGTGCTGCTCTGCAAAATCCACACACACCTTCAGGTTTATATTTAAGCTCCAATGAACAGCTGTGACTTTATTATTACAGTTTAACTAAACAATATTTGTGGGGCAGGATGTCTTACCCCAAAGATCTGATTATATATTTTCATCAGTCAAGCCATGCTACAGTGTTCTGAGGTTTGAATTTTTTTGTAGTTTCTATATAATTAATATTAATATTTTCTACTTATCTTGTTTTGCATTTTTTCATCCAAGATATTAAAATATTGCTCTATTTATATTGTCTACTTTAGCCTTTTTAACATGCAAAGCTGTTTTAGCCAGTGTTATGTGAGCAACGCTTTCACCTGCTGGGTGTGAAGAGTATCTGGCAAATCTGACTGAGTTCCAGAGAGAAAGTCAACACACATATTTTTGAAAAGGCTTTTAACTTCCTCATGCAAAGCAGAAAAGGGACTTTTGTTTGTGTGACGTACACACACCTATAATGTTTTGGTAGCATGCTCAGATGCTTGGAAGAATATCTAGTCTTAGCTGTGATGCAGCTCCATCTAATATGTCTGGGATAAGTTGTAATGGGGTTTGTAGTCAAGAATTATTCATCCCCCTCAGTACCTTACCTTACTAATGTTCTTATGGCTGAAGGCTCTCATATTCTCACAGCAGTGGTCCAATAGCTAATGTGAAGTCTTTCCCTGTTGCTGCAGCAAAGGGGGACCACATAATCTCCTGAAAACAATGACACTAACCTGCACAGACATGTTCTCAATATGATAAACAAATTAAGGCTAAAATGTGAGAGAGTACAGACTTGGAAACATGTTTCTGTAATGTTCGTTTTCCTGCACTTTACTGCTATTAGTGACACGTCACGCCATTCATTACAGATTCTTTAAACCTACATTGGCCACACTAACTGCCAAAATTTCCTAAACCTGTTCAGTCATGCTCTCTTCAGTCGTACCTGTCACTACACAACTCCACAGAACACACACTCAGTTCAGCCATTATTTATAAGTTGTTGAATCTGAATAATTCAGGCAACTCATATGAAATGGCAAGTGTTAAGGAACTCAGATGGCTTTTCTTTGCTTGATCCAAAAGCTGCATTTAGACCAAAAGAGATCTCAAGCTGGGCTCAGAAAGCCACATCGATTTCAAACACAGATAAAGATCTTTGGAATTTGAAAGACAAGCACAATGCATATCACTGTCAGGCATGAATTCATGCATGCTCTGTTGTGCAACTTCTCCAGAATAACCATCTCTTCTATTACAAAGCAGATAGGCATCATTAAAGACAATATTTGTCAGTGCTTCCTTTAAAAGAGGTGTCATCCTGACATGCTTCACTGCATTTGAAAAGAGAGAAGGAAGAGGATAAAATGATATTAAAAAAGCCTGAAAAGCCTTTCATTGTTCTCTGTTTAGCAGGTTCAGTTAGTTCAAGTTAAAAGTATACAGGTTTCCCCCCTTTGCCCTGATGTTTTCCCTCCAAGACATGTCTGGTGTCTTAATGTTTGCTTCTGTAGTTTTGGAATGTAGGCTAATGTAGCTAAACAGTAATGGGAGCTTATGGTGGAGATGTTAAAGGAAGATGCTAGTGAACGTGAGAGGGAAAGTTCAACATGACATCTATTTGCAGAAAAGCTACTGGCATATCAGGTCACTGGAATAGTTGCAAGCAGAAAAAGCCCTCCTCTGTTCACTTCTAGCAGGTTTTATGGCAGTAATTATTTTATTATTTATTTATTAAATCTATCTTTTAGGATCTTGAGGAATGCTCTCCCTTTTACTTGTCACTGTTTACCCTGCAATTGTCCTGCTTTCCTGCCAATATAGCAGTGTTTTAGTTTTGCTGAATTTTGTGACCTCAGCTGCCAAAGCTCTTTTTAGAAAAGTTTATGTTCTAAAATGTTTTCCTAACCTTACTGTAGTCTCACAGCTAAATAAATGAATTGAATTGTCATGCAAAGATCAGTGTGTAAAACCTAAAACAGTGTTCATAATGTTTTGTAATACAATGAAAATGATGGATACATATGATAAATTATGAAAAATATTACTGAAATATAAATTCTATAATATTGTACAAGTGTAGAATTGAAACAAATTCAATAACTGGGCAGTGGTGGCCTAGTGGTTAAGACCTTTACCTTGAGCAAGGTCCCACCCCACTACACTGCTCCCTGGGCACTGTTGATAGCTGCCCATTGCTCTATGTGTGCACATGTGATGGGTTAAAGGGGGTTGTGGTGCTTGAGTGTGTTGACAATGACAAAATGTCACTTTTACAACCAGCTATTTTGCACAGTCAGTACTTAAATTTGCATAGGTGTGATCTTCAGTGTGTTTAGATGCTATTATTTCAGAAGAACAAATTTCATATAAGAAAACATTGGTGAAAGACAGAAACGTTTTAAAAACTGTGCAAGTTTATTTAAGAAGAAACGTCTTTTTTAAATGGTTGGTGAATGATGGCCATTCTATTTAACATCTTAGTGTTTGTCTTGAAATTTTTTTTTCCCTATGAACACATTTTTTCTGGTCTTGAAATTGCTGTCCAGAATTGTTGCCAAGATTGTCACCAAACAAACATACTTTCCAAGACTACACTCAGCTACTCAGAATTGTGCAAGCTGAATACCTCAACAATTACTCGTTTGTGGACCTGTTATTTAATCTCAAACAGATTTGTCTGTTTGGTTTTTTATTCAGGCTTAAATACGCTTTCTGGTACTGGTTTAAGTTATGGTGTGTATGTCTGCCAGTTTTCCTAAGGCCTATGAAAAACACAGTAGTTGCTGTGTTATGTATGAATGTTATATTCTCCTCATGCAATTAATAAACACTTGTGCCTTACAATTAATGCCCACTTTACTGGTTCACTATGTATATGCCTACATGCCTAAACTTTGTCTTCTTGAGCCCCCTTAGTCCTGCCAAAAGTTTCAGTACATGAGCATGTATATTTGTGTCTGTGTGCACAAAACCACATTACTGAACTCTTAATGCTAAAAGAGAGAAGCTATGTTTTACACATTATACAGTGGTGCTTGAAAGTTTGTGAAGAATTTTCCATATTTTTGCATGAATAAGACGTAAGTCCTAAAAAAAGATAGAAGGGATCCCAATTACATCTTGGAATTGTAGAGGTATGGGTAAGGCCCTTAAGAGGGGAAAGGTATTTTCACATTTAAAAAATCTTTATAGTCTGATAGAATTTTTTTGCAGGAATCCCACATCCATCCCACAGAACAGAGACGTTTAAGGCCAATATGAGTATCCCAGGTGTACCAGTTCACTTTTTCTTCGAAGGTGAGAGGTGTTGTCATCCTAATCCGCAAAACCATACCATTTGTATTTAAATCCATGCTGGCTGATCCAGGTGGGAGATATGTTCTTGTAACAGGTACCATGAATTCGATTCCTTTAGCTTTACTGAATATATATGGCACAAATATTAATAGCCCTGATCTTTTGCAAAGTTTTCCAGCTTGTGGCTGACCAAAAAAATCTAAATCTCATTATTGCGGGTGACTTTAACTGTTTCCTTGACCCTATACTGGACAGATCTTCTTCAGCAATTGCTCCGCTGTTGAAATCTGTGCCAATCCTAAACAATCTTATAAAATCTTTGCATTTCGCTGATATTTGGAGGCTACAGCACCCGCTAGAGAAGAAATATTCATTTTTCTCCCAGGTACATGGTAGTTTTTCTATGATTGACTATTTTCTGATTAGTGCTAATTTGATCACAAATGTTGTTAGCTCTGAGTACCATAACATTTTGGCCTCAGACCATGCTCCTCTTTGCATTAAAATTAATTTTAATTTACATGTGCATTCCTACAAATGGAAATATAACCCTTCCTTAAATTCTGATAAAGACTTTGGTGAGTATGTAACGGGCAGGATTTCAGACTTTCTACTTTTTAATGACAATGGAACGGTTTCTGATTCCACACTTTGGGAGACTTTTAAAGTTGTGATTAGAGGTGATGTTATTTCATACCAATCTTCTAAGAAAAGAGCTAGGCTGAAGCTCTCATGTCTGAAATAGAGGTGCAACTTCTCTTACTGGAAGAGTCATATCGTACTTTTAAGTCAGATGATGTCCTAAATAAAATCTTAGAAACTAAATTGGAGTATAATAATATTCTTGGGGAGCAGGTTTGCAACCATATTCGTAAACTTAGGCAGAAACAGTTTGAGCTTGGGGATAAGGCTGACAGTGTACTTGCCAGGCAGTTAAAAGGCATTCAGGCCGACAGAGCGATATTTAAGATTTCTTCACCTAACGGAGAATTAATAACTGATCCTTCAGGAGTAAATGATAGGTTCTATAAATATTACAGTGACCTATATGCCTCTAAATCTGTGTCAACAAAGGATGACATCTTATGTTTTCTAAATGGTCTGGACATACCAACTCTTAGTGAAACGGCGATACAGGAGTTAGATTCTGACTTTACACTGGAGGAGATTAAAGCCGCTATCCGTTCATTTCCGAATGGTAAAGCTTGTGGACCTGATGGATTTGGCATAGAATTTTATAAAGCGCATGTAGATACACTTTCTCCTCTTTTGCTGCGTATGGTTAATTCCTCGGTGAAGGAGGGTTTATTTCCAGGTACTTTTTATGACGCAAACATTTGTCTTTTATTAAAAAACGGAAGGGATGATACCAATATAACATCTTATCGCCCACTAAGTCTTTTGAATTGTGACCAGAAGATCGTTGCTAAAGTTCTGATTAATCGTCTAAATAGACATATAGGCAGCATAATCCATTATGACCAAACAGGGGTTATTCCAGAAAGATTCGCTTTTTTAAATACCCGACGACTATTAAACATTATGTACTCCTACAGGACGCCATACTCTGCTGTTGTCTCTCTTGATGCGCAGCAGGCCTTTGACCAAATTGAATGGAAGTATTTGTTCGTTGCCCTTGAGAAATTTGGTTTTGGTGGAAGGTTTATCGCAATGGTAAGAATGTTGTACGCTCGGCCTAGATCACGTGTTTTAACCAATAATGATCAGTCATTGCCACTACTGTTACACCGTGGTACTAGGCAGGGCTGTTGTCTCTCGCCTGCACACTTTGCCCTGGCTCTCGAGCCATTAGCTATCGCCATCAGAGCAAATGTTGACATCACTGGAATTAGAATTAACACATTTGAATGCAAGATTGGTTTATATGCTGATGATGTCATTTTGACACTGTCTGATATTACAAAGTCTATTTCACCTCTTCTTGGGTTGATTAAAGTCTTTGGTCAGTTCTCTGGTTTCACCATTAACTGGGAGAAGAGTATATTGATGCCTCTTTCCGATGATCTAGATCCTGGTTTTCTTAATAGTTTACCGTTTAGGGTCACCACTGAACACTTTGAATATTTAGGAATCTGTATTCCCCAAGATCCTAAGCTCCTTTTTAAACTCAGTTTCTCGGATTTAATTGATAAAATTCAAATTATAATTGATAGGTGGAAATTACTTCCAATTTCTTTAATTGGTTGAGTCAATATTGTAAAAATGGTTATACTTCCCAAGTTTCTTTATCTCTTCCAAAATATTCCCTTATTTCTTACTTCTCTTTTTTTTTTTTTAAGTTGGTTGATTCGATTCTTATTTCATTTATTTGGGCTGACAAAACCCCTTGCATCTCTAAATTACATCTGCAGAAACCCACATCAGAAGGTGGACTTGGCTTGCCAGTCTTAAGACACTACTACTGGGCTTGTAACGCAAGGGCCTGGGTATTTTGGAATAAAAATAATGATGTCCGCAATGCTTGTTGGCCTGAAATAAAGTCACAGAGTTTTACATTTCATACTGGAGCTTCTCTGTCCGCATTACTATTTACTGAAGTTGGTATACCTATTAGAAGGCTCAAACATGATTTTATTTTGCATAACTCTATTAAAATTTTGAAACAAATAAAAAGAGTACTAGGTCCTTTGAAATTGTCAGTTTACGCCCCCATATGTCATAATCCTGCATTTACACCAGCTATTATAGATTCTGTGTTTTCGCAGTGGTCGGACAAATGTTTAATCAACATAGTGGATCTTTATATTGATAATAAGTTTGCATCATTTGCTCAGTTGCAAAAAAGGTTCAATCTCCCATCAGGTCATTTTTTCAGGTATCTGCAGGTCAAACATTTTGTCAGTGAAAAGAAAAATCAGTGAATAAATCCTCCTCAATTAATTCACGTGAATCTTTATTTAACTGACAAAAGTATATATAAAAGATTTTCAATAGTTTTACTGCCTAACTTTGTATTGTATTTTGTATGGTTAGAATTTAATGGCTGCTACATAATAAAGTTGCGAGTTATAATAAGATTAAAAAGTGCACTGAATATTAGCACTGGGTTGGAAGACTCCACATTAAGCATGCTAACTGGTAGCAGGTGAAATATCATGATTGGGCATAATTGCGTTTTGGAAACTATCCCAATTTTTCTGAAAATTGGGTTTGTAAATGTCTAATATATACATTTAGATTCATTAGTTAAACTGGGTTCTCTTTTCTCTCTCTTTTCTATCTGTTTTTAGGATTTGTGTAAATCTGATTATCTTTTATGTCATATATAGAAAGAGGAAATATATGTTCAAAAGGTCACAAACTACTGTATGCTTCAGTTTGGCTTCTGCTGGCCTGTGAACTCACACTGCTGAGATCAACACTATATCACAACACTCTATCAGGAAACTAATTAATGCATTCCCTATCTTGTTGTGGAATTAATGCATACCACATATGTCTGTTTGTGTAAAAGGGAACCACATCACTTTCCAGACATAGCAGGTGGAGGTGTGTCTGATGTGAAAGCTGCACTTGTCTTTCACCTGCACCTTCTTCACTACTGGAGAGAATGCTTAGACACACAAACATCATAGAGCACTGATGTTAATAAATATCTATTTTTTGTTTTATTTTCATGGGAAAATTTTGACTCTAAGAACATGTTTACAATTTGTTTTACGTGACAAGGAAGGAAAAAGTCTGATTTAATTAATGAAACACTCCCAGCTGATAAAAATAGACAGACAAGTAAGCAGTAACATCAGAACATTCAGAACACTCAGTCCATCCTCAAATCCAGGTGTTTGTATACCGTGATGTTTCCTGCACCTTTACAGCTAATGCAGGAATATATCTGACAAAATAAAAATATTCTTTCATAAAATTTATTAGATTAATGTACACAGCTTTTTTTGTTAAATTTAACAATCACTACTGCTTAATAAAATAACATTGGCATTTAAAAATAAAGCTCTAAGTGATCCTATTAAATAAACATATAAAAGTAGTGACACAAAAGCAGAACCACCAAAAGATGTAAATGCAACAAAAATAAATAATAACAAAACAATGCTAAGAAAACAGACAGGGAAGCTGTAAAGAGTGGAATTATGACAATTCTGAGGGCCCAACACTGACAGGAGTCCATCATTATATTCTGTCATAGGGCACAACATTTCCAGTGGTGCTCCTAATGTCAGAAAAGAAAAGAAAAGAAAAGAAAAGAAAAGAAAAGAAAAGAAAAGAAAAGAAAAGAAAAGAAAAGAAAAGAAAGGAAAAGAGGAAAAAGTGTAAGGTTATTGAAAGTGTAATGCTCAGAGAAAAGGGCACAGTTGATTTAAAAAAAATTAAAAAGTAATGCTTTAATTTCCTTTTAAAATGTTAACAATGCAGTGGCTTATATATTAATTTTATATATTAAATATTAATGTTACTATGTAAGTGAGTAATATGATGAATGTGTATTAATCTTTATAGTCACTCTATTCTCTTTGATCAATTGTGATCATTTTTATTGTTTTTCAGATAAATGACAGATATACAATTTTAGATAGATAGATAGATAGATAGATAGATAGATAGATAGATAGATAGATAGATAGATAGATAGATAGATAGATTAAAACCTTATTAATCCCTTGGGACGGTTATCCTTCTAAAGTTTGACACACGATGGCGCTATAGGACAGTAATTTAAAGCCACACCTCTGCAGCCTGTGTCTCTAGACCTAAAAATGGATGGCTGAGAGCAGAGTGAATTTTTTTGTTCAGTCTTGTTTGGTTTCTAATACTGCAGTTTTCCGTAATACTTAAGTTTCCTTTAAAGTAAAATAACTTAATTGAAGTATCTTTGATAAAAAAAACTACATTATTAAATTTGCTTTTTAACTGCAGTATAACTGCACTGTCTCAAACATAATTCACTGAAACGGCATGACACTTTAACATACTGCTGTCAGTGGTATAACAGCAGCTCTTTTTTTACAAGGAATGTGACAGTTAGGCTACTGAAAGCTGAATGAGCTTTTGGGTTTAAGAATTTAGATGCATTTGAGCATGATTTTCAGCAGATTTTTACTTTAATAAACACCATGAAAGCTGAAATTATTTGAGTAAACAGAATAATTAAAGTTTGTTTATGTTTGTATTTGTTGTTCTGTGTGGTTTCGTACTTGCTCTACTCCATTCTTTCTTTAATTACATCTGCAGATCTTGTCTCCTTAGACTAATACAGCAGTTAGTTTTAACTTCTCAATCTGATTGGCTGAGCTGTGTTCTACTAATAATGTTATTTGTTAAAGTTTGACTTGTTTTATGCTTCAGATTATTATAAGTAGTTTTCTTTAACAAAAACTAAAACAGAAAACATCAGAAAGATAAATGCATGAGCATATACACAGATCTGAGATCATATTCTTAAAATTCCTAATACTGTGTAGGTCTCTCATGAAACAGCTCTGACTGTGGTGCACTGTATGTTCTGACCCCTGTCTATCAGAGCCAGAGCTCAGTCGCTCTTCATTGGAATCAGACCAAGCAAGGTATCCTTCTCTCTCCACATGCATGAATGAACCTTGGGTGCTCATAACTCTGTCACTGATTCACCAGTTGTCTGTTCTTTGATCATTTTTGGCACTAACTACTGCATACATGGAACACTCTACAAGACCTGCTGTTTTGTTGATGCTCTGACTTGTCTAGCCCTTGTCAAGTGGCTCAGATCCTTACACTTGCCGATTTTTTTTGCACCCAGCACATCAACTTCCTGTCAACTGACTGTTCTGCCTAATATATCCCACCCCTAACAAGTGCCACTGTAATGAGAAAATTAAATCATTGATGTTACTCATTTTACCTCTTAGTGTATTTAATGTTGTTATTGTGTATGTTGGTGTGTGTGCTCATGACCACATACAGAGGTTTTGTTAAATCGAGCCAAACGCCTTAAGTTTCATTTATTTATTTATTTTTATTTACAAAAATAAGAATAATTAAAATAGCCCCAGCTTGTTCATCAGTTTTTCCAATCATATATTAAAGCCCTAAAAATAAAATGATATTTTTTCATTTTCCAAACCGCTTCTTCCATTTTGGGTTGCAGGGAAGCTGGAGCCAATCCCAGCTGACTGCGGGCCCAAGGCGGGGTACAACCAGGACAGGAGGCCAACCCATCTCAGGGCAACACAGAGACAGACAATCACTCATACACACACACACTCACAGTCACACCTATGGGTAATTTAGAGTATCCAGTCAACCTATTGCAAGCTTTTGGACAGTGGGAGGACACTGGAGCACCCAGAGGAAACCCACACAAGCACAGGGAGAACTTACAAAACTCCAAACGACCCAGGGACCAAACCCAGGACCTTCTCACTGTGGAGCAACAGTAGTAGCCACTCACCACTGTGCCAGCTAGGTTTTTGGGTCCACAACACCCACATATTATGTGAGCATGAGAAAGAGAGAGAGAGAGAGAGAGAGAGAGAGAGATGTGAATCATTATTAAAAAAAATACTAATTCCAAGGCATGGCTGACCAGCTCCCAAGGCACACCAGTGCATGACATCACACAGTTTGAAAAACACTGGGGTAGCTTTCATTCCCCACATACCGTACATGAGTGAACTACTGCATACTGAGAACACCCAGCAAGACCTGCCATTTTGGGCATACTCTGACTTAGTTGTTTACCCATCAAGAATAGGCTCTCAGATCCTTACAGTTTTCCCTGCTTCCAGCACATGAACTGAATGTTCACTGGCTGCCTAATATCTTCCATCCCCCTGACAGGTGCAATTGTACTGAAATAACTAGAGAGTCAATGTTATTCACTTCACCTGTCAATGGTGTTAATGTTATGGCTGATCAGTGTGACTTCCAGTACTGGTCTACACTGACCTGTGAGGTCACACTACTGATCACTCTGTCAAGAAACAAATTAATGCATTCCACATCTCACCTTGTGGGTATGGGTGTGTTTAGCTGTGAACCACAACACTTTCCAGACATAGCAGATGGAGGTGTGTCTGTGCACCTGTCTAGAAAGACAAACAACTACAAGCGCTTATATTAATAAACTTTTATTTCTGTTTTATTTTCATGGGACAATTTTGACCTTGAAAACATGTTTACAATTTGTTTTACATGACAAGGAGGAAAAAAGTCTGATATGATAACTGAAACACTCCCAGCTGATAAAAACAGACAGACAAGTAAGCAGTAACATCAGAAAGTCCAGAACACTCAGTCCACCCTCATTTCCAGGTGTTTGTATACTGTGATGTTTACTGCACCTTTACAGCTGATGCAGGAATATATTTGACAAAATAAAGATATTCACAGATTTAAAAAAAAGCGACTTCCAAGATATAGGAACAATCAAGCATTTTGTAGGAAAAAGCTTGACTGGGAGGAGGTAAACACTGAAATGAGTGCTTAAAATGCAGATTGCAAGTTCTACAATAAAACTATATGTGGAAAATTATTATCTGAAAAACATTCTCTAAGCAGTTATCATACATGATTGACAGGTTTAGATTCTAAGGTGGGTGCGGAACAGTTCTTAAATATGGAGAGAGACTCTGCACATGTAATTAGATCTACATGTACACATATGATTTATATAATTTAATAATAAATACTGTTTAATAAAATAATTTTGTCATTTAAAAATTAAGCTCAAGTAAATAGAGCAAGAACAAAAAAAACATAAGCATAGGAGGTGAGAAAAGAACAGAAGTAAAAATATGGAGCAAAAAAGAATATAAAAATAATTAAAACTAAATACTGATACTTCTATTATTATATAATTTAAATTGTCTGGTGTGTTTCTCTGCCTTTCTCTGTATGAGGGATGAGATTCAGCACCCCCACCAACTCTGATAAATATTATATGGAAGCATTTTGCTCATGATGGCCAATTAGCCACCTAAAAACAGCTCACCCAACTGAAGAACAAATAAATACTTATGTGGTTTTAAATATGGGGAATTCGCGAGATTTTTACTAAACTGTAGACTTAAATTTGTCATTCTGTGTTAGCAGGAGATAAACATTGCACTTTGGCGCCCCAAGGCTAGGGCACCCTTGGTGTACACCATACTGTTCTTTGCTGTATCACCTATCAAAAATCGAAGATCTTAAGCTAGTCTGGAATTTTAGCGCAGTAACATGTCGCATTATTGCGACTCATAAAAAATAATTTTTTTATCCTGGAGACTTTTATTTTGACGGAAATTACGTATTAGCATCTGCCGCGTATGTCAGCGATCTGAGCAAATCAACTTTTTATTTTTTTCAATATTATCGGTTTCTGATCGTTTTCATTTTCAATCTTTATTTTGTAATATGGCAAGTGTCGATAAAATCATGGGCCTGAAAATTTTTTGAGTTTTTGCGTTTTGCCCTCAGCGCCGTTCGACCAATTAGAAACGGCGAAATAATAAAGTCGCATTCGTCAAGCGAGGGAATTCCCATACAGCCAATTGAAGTCTAGCACGGGGGGCAAACTGACCAATCAGAATGAGAGTAACGTTAAACGGATTTAAAAGGGGGAGATTTGAAACTAAACAGCTTTACTCTTTCTTATGTGAAGTCGATACATGCGTGTGTTTTCAATAACGCGGTTATAAAATCGGGGCGGGTATAGTTCTCGGGTTTAAATTCAATAATTTACCTTGTATTAGTGTTCGGTAGTCGGTTGGAATCGTTTGTGGTAGTTTATTCTAGTTTCTGTAACGAGTTTAGCCGCTTTTGCGGTAACGGAGACCAACACAGCGGTGGAACTTAAATAGTAAGTGAATTAACGTTACACTTACTCAGTATAAACTACATTTTTGCATTATTGGCATATTGGATATTACAGCATAGAATTACTTAGTGTGATTTAACGGGATGTTTTTAGCTCGCTGATAAAGAGCATGTCGTTAGTGTTGCTAGCCCACCGTTAGCTGTCCTGCTAACGTGCTAACTTAAGCTAGTTGGCTACATGGCTGTTTTTCAACTCCACCAGCAGAAAAGTAGACCATGACACAATATTTAATTGTTACTAATTTTGGCTGGAGATAATATAAAACGATTAGTTTTTGACGATCTAGCTCTAAAAAAGGCTGTTGGGTGTCCGTTACATATTTGAAGTCTTTACTAAGTAAAGGTCTTATACTCGTACACTTGACTCGCTTTTTCATTAAATAAAGAAATCTTTAAATGTTTTAAGTGTCCCCTCCAACTCTGAGCACTGATCTAAACATTATAATGTTCATGCTTGTATTGGTTAAGGACATGGACCCTGCTGGTAGAAACCGACCCGCAAAAGACCTGATCATTCGGAAAGGGGACAGCGAAAAGGTAAATTTCTGGGGTAGTAAAACATGACCCAGCACTGCAACACTCTACACTGTAAATATATATACATATGATTTTGTACTTTATCTTGCTTGTATGTAATATAAAAGTTGATATCTAGGCTTTCAGATAATGTTTAAGGTAGTTACCACCAGTACACTAAAATATTGTGTAAAAATCAGCATTTTACAATCTGATTTGTATGGTTTTTATATTTTTAAGCATTAAAGTATGTTTTGTTTCTGAAAAGAGGTTTGCGTTTCCTCCCTTTGTCTAGGCTTTAAGTGATGGACCAAAGAGGGTTCCTGTGATGCAGGTCTGCCATAAACCAGTACCTGCACAGAGTCACACTCCTGTTCTTGGCGTGTCACAAGGGCCACAGCGTGTGCAACGACCGCGGAGTCAACATAAGCCACCGGTCAATGGGCCTCCTGTAAAAAATGCCTCTGGTGGAGATCAGAATGTCAGCCCTGCTCAGCCTCAATCTGCACCTCCAACTCCGGCTCAGCCTAAACCACAGCCACAGAGCCAGCTGAAGCCCTGTTTTGCCCCTGCACCAGTCAAAGCTGCTGAACCGAGCAAACAGGAGAAGCCAGAACGTAAGCATCTCTTAAAATATGCTTTGCAGGGATAGTTCTTGGTATATTAAAAAAAAAAAAAATTAGAAAATCGTACACCATTATGCTCATCATCCACTATTACTACATACGTGTGCATAATGTTATTGTACAAGTTTGAGACTCCCAAAGGTCTGCATCAGTCTATTCAAAGGGCATATATTTACTGTTGTTTAAGCTAAAAAAGGCAATATTTTGTCAAATATTAGCACCCATCTACCTCTTCAGTGCTAAGTTAAAAAGCAAGATACTCCAGGCATGTCTTGGCTGTTGAATTACATTTTTTATTTGTTTTTAAATTCCCCTACTGAATATGTACATCTTACACAGCTCTATTTGTTTCTTTTCTCAGAAAAAACTGCCAGTGGATTTACTAATGCTTCGAGTAACACCAAGTAAGTAGTTCTGAACTGACAATGAAAGATTCTGGCCATCAGGAAATCATATTCATAATCTTGAGCGTTGAGGAACAGATTTGTTAGAAACAAATTCTTACTTTAAAGACCTGTGTAATCCCACATTTTAAGTAATGTAAACTGTCAAAGAAGCTGAATAAAGATGCTTTTGTTTTTTTTTGTTTTTTTAAATTTTTCAACCTCTTATTCAACTTTTTTTAATTTCACTTCAGGAAGCCGTGGAGCTTGGAGAACTTTGACATTGGCAGGGCACTAGGCAAAGGCAAATTTGGCAGTGTCTACTTGGCCAGGGAACGACAGACTAAGTTCATCTTGGCATTGAAGGTTCTGTTTAAAAAACAGCTTGAAAAAGCTGGCGTGGAACACCAGTTGAGGAGGGAGGTGGAGATCCAGTCTCATCTCAGGTGTGTGGCTGCATACATTTGCTACATTGTATTCTTCTTGACTAGTAAAAATGTAAAATAAATTAAGTAAATGGAGTTCGTATTGACTCAGTAGCTTGACATTATGGATTACATTTAGTAATTTTATTGAAATGTTTTACTTTCATTGTTGCATTTGTAAAAGGATTCTAATAGCTCACTGATCATAATTATAGGGCTGCGTAAACAAGCATAACTTCATGAAAAAAAGTTGCTTTAACATCTAAAAATCTTCTCTATATTCGACCTTTTAGTCTGACAACTTTCAGGTTTTAAAAAATAAAAACATGAAAAGTAGCAGATTTTAACGGTGTGTTTTCCCTTGCCACTGTTTCTTTTATGCTTTTGGCCTGAACAGGCATCCCAACATCCTGCGTTTGTATGGCTACTTCCATGACTCTGCACGTGTATATCTCATCCTGGAGTTTGCTCCCAAAGGGGAACTGTATGGAGAGCTGCAGCGCTGCGGGACATTTGATGAACAGCGCAGTGCCACAGTAAGACAGCTTTCAATCGCACCATTTAGCAGAACCAATTGGACTAATACATGGACTGATTACATTGACATAGCAGTTTGTTGTGCATTTGGTCCCCAGAAAGTTTGAAAGTTAGTTTCCATTTAAATATAATGGGGCAATAATGCTTTATAGAGATGTGTAACAGTGCATACAATGGCCTGCCGGCACCTACAGTTTTTCTTTTTAAGGCTCATGGACTTGGTTTAACAGTGGTCTGTTTGCTGCTTTTTGCAGTATATAATGGAACTGGCTGATGCCTTAAACTACTGCCATTCAAAGAAAGTTATCCATAGAGACATTAAACCTGAAAATCTATTACTGGGAGCCAATGGAGAGCTGAAGATTGCTGATTTTGGGTGGTCAGTCCACACACCATCTTCCAGGTATACTTTTATTTGCAAAGTGCCACAACACTAATGAAGATTTCTTTTTTTTTTTTTTTTTTTTTTTTTTCCCCCTCTGTAAATTGAATTAGTTTAGTTGTTTTTTGAGTAGTCCCCTGCTTCTCATGTACCCCTGCC
Organism: Arnoldichthys spilopterus; assembly: GCA_037974385.1. Lineage (NCBI taxonomy): Eukaryota > Metazoa > Chordata > Actinopteri > Characiformes > Lepidarchidae > Arnoldichthys > Arnoldichthys spilopterus. The sequence goes on from JBBPDA010000025.1 coordinate 16,776,329, forward strand.
CTGCATCTTGGGTTTTTTTTTTTTTTTTTTTTTTTTTTTTTTAAATCACTTGATATAACTAATCATTAAAAAGCCCTTCTGTTTTGCAGTTGGGTGAATGTACGCTTAATACACTGGGTTGAGTGAAAAATTGCTATTAGATATAATATGTTTAACGTCTGCCTGAAGTAATTTTGTATTAAACTAAGTGGTTATGAAAAGTTTAGAACACTAATGTTTTATTAATTAACATTTGTGCAGTCTATTAGTTATATAATGGTCTGAATTCTGAAGTTCTGAATAGTCTGTAAACCAAATATATTCAGCCTTAAAGTCCTTTGGCCAGAAACTAACCTCTGATGAAGATCTAGAGGAGTAGCTACAGGAGCAGAGCTGCTGATAAGGAAACACTAGAGGAAAGAATGAAAATTTAGATTATTGTCCGTGCTTAATTTTCCAGAATGGCTTGAATGTTTGTTTGAATAAAATAGACATACCACATTTTAATTTGTATCTACCATTTTAAACTTCTAAAGGAAAATACAACCTGTAATGCCAACACTTTAAAAATATAGTTTTTTTTTATCCTGACAGGAGGTCGACGTTGTGCGGCACTCTTGACTACCTTCCTCCAGAGATGATTGAGGGGAAGACCCATGATGAGAAAGTTGATCTCTGGAGTTTAGGGGTGCTCTGCTATGAGTTTCTAGTTGGACGTCCACCCTTTGAAACAAAAAGCCATGAAGAAACCTATCGAAAGATCTCCAGAGTAAGTGTGAAAGAAAGTTCTTTGATCTGTAAAATATCCTGACATAACTCTCTCTAATCTTGTCTTTTGCTTATGCTGGTTCGTCTACACACAAGTTACCCATTTTTGCTGGTATCATATGGCCCACACATTGCTCTCACGGTCCTGTTGGATTGTTTTAATGACAGACATAATTAGTGAGTAGGGACAGTTATTGTTTCTGTTGGTATAGTAACTACTACAGTGCTTTGAGTTACACTATTATTGAAGTCATTAGCAGTAACAATTGTACTACAGCTGACTGCTATAATTGCAAATAATTTGTCATTAAGTAAACTATTGAAGTGCAAGTCTAAAGTGTCCAGATTAGGTGTCTTCTAGGTTTGTGTACTTACACTCAGATGATGAATAGATGCACCTGGTGATGTAGTTGTGCTGCTTCTCAAGTCTCATGTACTGAAGTGTTTAAACAAGATATTAAAATGTGGTTATGCTTGATGCTTCTTTAACATACTTCTGGGTCTTAACCTGTGAACTGAACTATTTTAGGTGCTTTACTGCCCAAGCAGCTTTAAAACAAACATGTTCAGTCTCTTGGTTTCTGTGCTTTTGCAGGTTGAGTTTACCTATCCAGCTCACGTAAGTGAGGGGAGCAGAGATTTGATTAATCGCCTTCTGAAACACAACCCCCTGCATAGGCTCCCTATCCAGGGAGTGTTGAGTCACTACTGGGTTGAGAAAAACTCCACCAAAAGTCCCACCACTTTAACATCAGCTCCTACAGTTGGACAGTGAGGAGAGTGCCGTTTGCCAAGTGGTGCTGCACCGACTGGACCGAAATGGATTATTTATGCTTTTTGGCAGGGATACTGAGCCTGGCTGCCTTTCCCCCCCTCATATGCATCTTTGGAAATGAGGAAATACCATGTCATCTTGCTTTTTGTGCCACTCTTTTGTCTTTTTCCACTATTATTTTGTAAATATTTAACTGTTCAAAATTATGATATGTAATATTTTACCTGTTATTACTTGAAACAATAAACATGTTTTTACTGTTGTTGAAATGGAGTTGGCTACAATGAGGGAAATCATTTCAACACTTGGCTATAGAGAATTGTTTGCGCAGTAAAATGATTGTAATTAAAGTAAAGGGCCATTTGCAGCCTTTATAAAATATTCAGTGTTCTTTCCCCAGATAAGTGCAATATGGAAGTGGTCTACTTTGTCAAGGTGCTTTTTGCTAAGATTATTTGGGGTGTTTGTCTTTTATTTTTTAACTTTGACTTTTTGAATCTTATTTCCACTCTTAATAAAAAGGAAAATGGTCTATGGCAAGCATCCATAATGTTCATTAAAATGTTTTCTTCATGCCTCTAAAGAATTTGTCTTGCAGAATTGTACCGCATGTGTTCATGTGTAGCAGTAATTCATAGTAACGAAAGATGTTTCTGAATATTTTATCTTGAATAGATTCATGGTAATCCATTGTTTACTGTTTGTCACTGTAAAAGCAGACACAGATAAAGTATGCTTGAAGATGTTGGCCTATTTACATCAATGCTTCAGGTCATTAAAGTCCAGACACTGCACTCAAGTTAAACATCAATGCTCAGCCTACTAACTTGTGATCTATGCGAGTTATGCTGTAAAATTTAAAGGTTTGCTTTGATGCAGTTTCTGCAATGTGAAAAAATGCCAGAACTAATAGTTGGGAGTAAAATCTATTTACCACAATTGTTACTCCAAAATAGTCAAATCCACCGAAAAAAAAGGAACCAAATTCAGGGATAAAGATGGCTGCTGATGTTTTTAACCTTTGTATATTGTCAGAAACCCCATAAGCAGTTCTGTCAGTGGTTACAAAGATCATGAGACAAGGGTGTGTGGTTTTTGCAGTGCTAATTGTTAATTACTTGGCTACAGTAGCTTAGTTACACCGGTGCAACAATAAAGTAAATACTGGTGCTCATGTGAAAATTAGCTGACTTTCTTTCAATAGGTACCCAGTGTCCAACTTATTTGGTACAGTAGAGGTCTTCAACTCTGTCTTGAATCCAGTCTCCACTCCTGGATTTTGAGATCACTGGTACTGAACTGAAATGTAGATGTGACTGGCCACCTGGTGCTGTATAACCAGTGACTACAAAATCCTGAAATTGAGGTCTGGAGTTGAAAACTGAATTACAGCCTTGATCCAAGCTGTTTGGTCCCTAAAAACAGTCCCAATGTCATCTGCAGTATGTCAGTTTTGGCTTCCTCATTTCCCTCTTTATTGGTCGAAGTCTATGTGAACCAGTGGCCCATCCTCATTGGCTTTGATCATATTGGCTGTATCTGTGACAGTTGCTGTGTCCATCACTTTAACACTCATATCACTGATGGGAAGAAAGGCACTTTCTGTTGCTTCCTCCACATCATCAGAGTCATATTCAAGTTCCTGGGCCTTCTCACAACCGGCTTTATCTTCAGCTGATAGTAAAAAAGCATCTTGTCCATCCTCCACATCATTGAGCCCTTGAACCAGGTCCACCACTGAACTTGAAGTCACAAAGTTTGAACCAGTGCTGGTTATAAAATCTGTGAATTAAGGAAATACAGCACAGTCCATTAATGAATGCATAAACAAACATTAAATCACATTAGTTCAGTGATTATTCATGTATTAATTGCCACTTAAATTTAAATGATTGGAAAGTGTGTACAGTGTGTAATACTTTGGAGACCACGGCTTTCTGAAATGTTTTTCATTATCCGACAGAGCAATTAAGAAATTATAGTTTTCTTCCGTGGCAGCTGCTCTGCATTTAACATTCCAACAGACAGCAGAACTTTTCCACAAAATATATTTAGCTTTAACTTCATGAGGTAGAAATATACCAGCGTTTC
>JBBPDA010000025.1:16784750-16823615 GCA_037974385.1 Arnoldichthys spilopterus
TGGTCGGTCAGTGAGGTAGTTGGTGATCCATGTTGTAAGGTGATGGTCCACTCCTGTATGCTCCAGCTTGTCCCTCAGAATTAATGGCAGTTGCTTAAGCCAACTGCAGTTTTCCACACTTTACAATCCTATGCAAGTGTTGAGGGATCCATGGACTTGTCGAATAAAACCCACTGTTGGGTGCAGGACAGTGGCTGAAATACAGTGGCAGTAAAAACAGCAGTGGACATTGAATAGAAATTTAGTTTCCCTGTTCGAGAGCAAGCTCTTGTTTAGTCTGGAAATAAGAGGTTAGCTTGCACTATGATAGCGGCATTCCCAATGTTTATAGCACCATTTTTCTGCTACTTTATTGTTATTACTATTTTAGCAACAGATATTTTATACTTATATTTGATGATGCAGTTCTCATGTTCTGGAAGAGCCGATTGTTTAGATGAATCTACAATACCTTCATGTTTCTCGTTTGCCTCATTTTTAAGCTTATAGAAATATATATTTCTATATGTTATATGCAAGGTATAGACTACAAGTAGGTGTAGTTGCAGGTTCTGCATTTATGTTTATTTTAATTTGTTTGGGAATCAGCATATATAAACATGGAGAATATTGGCAACCTACAAATCCCACATGAGTGGATCCCTATATGAAAGCTGTCACTGGCCTGAAATACAGCTTTGTATGTTGTAGGATTGTTTGAGCCAGTTACAGACTCTAGTTTCAAAACATGCAGAATAAAGTAACAGCATCGGTCTGAAAACATGAGGATCTGATTTACTTATTTTTATACAGCTGTTTGTTTCTGGTCAGACGGCTGATGCACTGGAGCATGGGTACAGGGTGGTTATCTGTGGGCAGAGAGACTGAGACCGGCTGACTTACTGAAACATGACTAACACCTTATGCAATTCATATTTTTGGAACCTATCATCTGAAAGGGCCGAATAGCTTGCACACCAGGTCACCAAACATAGAGCAGTGCACACTCTCTGTGTGATGGGGAGAACTGTGGGCTGCTGAACCTCAGGAAAGTTTAGTCACAGGCAATAACTGTGTGCATGACTGTCTTGTCTGTGTATGTGTCCCAATCCAGATGGGTTATTTTATTGATGGTTTTGTGCTGTGTTTTTTGCAGAATGAATCCCGCGTCCTTCGCGTCAAGGTCATTGCAGGCATTGATCTGGCCAAGAAGGACATCATCGGTGCCAGGTAAGGACGAGCTGAGGAAATACCTACAGCGAGCACACACTGCACCTGCTGCACCTGCTGCTTTACCAGTAATCTAAGAGCCAGCTGGGGTATGGTGGTGTACAAGTAGATGCTTGGGTGTTTTTGGATGTTTTTTGTGTATGAAGCCATTAGGGGGTGGATATTTATTTTTTGTGTGATAAAGCTGGCTGTGTTCTCTGTGTAAATGTGCATTTACATCACTTCCTCCCTGTTCAAAGCCCTGCCCCTTGCTAACGTAAGTCAGTGTGTGTACGCAACAGTGTCCGAGGTAAGCTCCTTACTGCTATGCTCAGAGATGAGAAGGAGGCTCAAGCTGGTACTTTTACTGCTTCAGTGTAATGTGTATGTGTGTGAGAGTGTGGGAGTGAGAGATGCAGTATGTGGTGGAGATGGAGTCAGAGGGCCTTATGTAACTGTACAGCAACAGCCCAGTCAGAGCTTTGCTATAGAATTTATTATACCACTGCTATTTTCCACCTGGCGATGAGAAACATCTTCTAAGAGACAGTATCTTTTGAGAACAGCACTTTGACCCAATCACTTTAAGGATCACAAAGTATAACTTTAACACTATCACAACAGTAAGGGACGCAAACGAGCAACAATGACAACTCCAAGACTCCCAGTGTGATTAACCAGGCCTGCAGTGCTTTTCTAAGTTTATTACGGATGCATCGCTCTGATGTTCCACCTTAACTACTGTTCAGCCGGATGTCTTTTGCCAAAAATGGTTAAACTAACCAGAAACCGATGAGGGAAAACTGATTTATTTCCTCATTAGTCTGTAATTTATATTACAGACAGTAATCTAGGCAGTGGTGCCCTCGTGGTTAGGTTTTGGGACCTGAAGGTCACAGGTTTGAGTCTCAGTTCTGGCACTACTGAGGTTCCCTTGAGCAAGGTACCGTCCCACTACACTACTCCTCGGGCGCTGTTGGTAGCTGCCCGCTGCTCCACGTGTGCCCGTGTGATGGGTTAAATGCAGAGGTCACATTTTGTTGGTGCTTGAGTGTGTTCACCGTGACAAATAGTCACTTTCACTTCACTTCTCATATTTTGACTTAAGAAGCAGACTTGTTTCCAGTGCAAACATCCTTGTAATTTCACAAGTTCTGGAAACATATTTCTTTTATTTCTTGTTCACAATACAGTACACAATGTAGTTTTTAAATTGGCAACATAGTGCTAAGGAAGCGATTGATTGGGCATGATTCTTCATTTGCTATGTGTGAACACTACCATAACTAGTCTAAGACTAGATGCAGGCGAGCTACAGCCAATGAGAGCACAGGACACAAGTCAACTAAAGGACGACATTCAGTTCAGCTCAAAAAATGATGGAAAGTATGGATGCGTCATGATGGACTCAGCAAACAGAATTTAATGTTTACTGACTTACTTCTGACTCTCTCTGTAGCACACCAAATCCATATTGCCCACATGTGCTGATCCATGTGTAGTGTAAACAGTAGAGTGATCTGAACACTTTTAAAATCATGCAGTATGAACAAGGCATTAGTTGCATTTAAATGCACCAGTACTAGACTGCAACGTTTTACTTCATGCAGTGTAAATAAATGTTTTTTTTAGCGCTAACCCTTAAGCCAGTTTAAAAATGGTGACTTTCATCTGGACAAATCACCATACCCTTTCCCCACTCATGGTTAATGCAGTTAAGTAAATTAGAGGCTGAAATAGTTTCCCAAAATGCTGTTCCAAAAACTATAATCGTTTTCGATTCCTGCAGTGTGAACGCACAAAAAAAGGGGAAACTTTCTCCAACGATTCTAAGAATGATCGATTAAAAAGTTCCTCCAGTCGGAACACATTATATATCTAGTGTATTCTGTAGATCTATATAGTGGCTTTGACGGTATCCCACAGTGGTTTTAATCTCATGGTATACCATGCCCTTACATGTATATTTTATTAAAAACACTTTAGAATACAGCATAATAGAATAATAGGCCTCATTAAAGATGTAGAATGCATAAAATATACACTTTACAAAATTCACCATATAGTCCACTATAAGATACACTATGACGCACACAGCATGTGTATGTGTGGTGGCATAAGTTGTTTGTTTTTGTGTGTCATGGTGGGTGTGTTCGTTTTGGTGTGTGTACCAGCTTTTTGATAGGTTAGTACCTAGGTGTCTATCTGTCTGTCTGAGTTTTGGCTTTGTTTGCCAGTTTGTGAGTGTGGTTTATTGTTACATTATTTTTCTTCACCATGTAAAAATCTGTCAGTTAACCAGGGAGGGCAACATTTTTGCTGCCATAGATTATATGAAGTGGAGTTAAATCAGTCATCTGGTGCTGGTAAAGCACGGTTTTGTGCCTCATAGGTTATAGGATTTTGTTAAACTGTAATGAAATAATTAAATGGTTGCCCAAGGCCCACTTTGCCAGGGTGTCTAACGCCAGACTTCAAAAATGTTGCTCTTGAGCCCTCTGGGATTTATGATAAAATGGGCTTAGTAATTAACCCTGATTAGTGCTCACTGTGCTCTTACACAACCCAGCCTATTGACTTTGGATACTGTGGTGTTACTGTAGCACTTTGCCCTTTAACCTTGCTAGAAGTTTCTGTTGCCAAAACATCATGGCCAATGAGAACTGATGAGAGTTAATCTCTCACCTCTTAAAACTCCTCTTCTCCTAAAACTGTGCGGCTTTTTTGTTGTTGTTTTTGAGGGTGAGGTGAGGGTCAGGTTTGGTGTCAGAAGAACTTGGCCAAAATGTTCTTCTCAGAAACCATGAAGAACTAAAAGACGCTTAACAATTAACAAACCCTCACAGAGGCTGCATCTGGTAGTTGAACTTCAACTCGTGAGAGTTGCTGCCTGTTAGTGCCGTTGGCTCAAAGTGGCTGTTAATATTTTTATTTGTTTATTTATTTGACCTGGGTTAAGCTTGTGTGGGCTGATGAATACCACTTCAGCATGAGTTGTCTGCATATCTGAGATTTTAAATGTGTTCTACACAAACATACAGCACCCTGTGTCAAATTCTGTAAAACGTTTACAGTACAGGCTGTATCAAGTACTCACCCTACTGTGTGGCCACTGTAATGTAAAAGTATATTAAAACATACATTAACAGCTTTTAGGTAAAACTACACACCAAAAAGCAGCAACTAACTAACTAACAATGTTGTAAATTCAGTTTGCCACCTTGAGTTTAAGACTTTTGCGAGCTTGTAAGAATCATGTATGAATTCTTCAGTAAGTATTTGGACATTAAATTGTGAGTATTTTTAAAGGATTTTGGTTTCTTCAAGAGTCGAAATAATTTAGTAATTTAATGTAATTATATAATGAATAATAATTATTGAACAAAAAGTCATAAGAATTAAATGATTAAAGAATTAAAATTAGCATAGCTGTTGCCTACAACAGACAGTTCTATGGGTTCACAAAATATGGAATTTGTTTAGATATGGTTTAAGTGTTCTCTGGATTTCTCCATATAGAAAATTTAGGATGGGCTGAAATTGTAACATTTTATTATATACTAATATTTCCATTTTCAAAGGGGGTTCAACATGATAAAAGTCAATATTTGAAACAAAAGTTGTACTGTAAAAATGTCTTGATGTAATGCATTAGATCAAGCTAGCATACCCTAGTTGTAACACCCTAGTTACTTTTGGGGCTGAAAGTAGGTTCTGATAACACAGCATCTGTGCTTTGTAGCTTCTATAGGAGATGGATCTGAGTAGTTTGGAAAAGATCAGAACTTTTGACTGTGTTTGTTTCACACAACCAGCTGCTGTCCTCTGTATTAGTGGATTATTTCTATCTACATGTTCTTCTCCAAACTATAACCTTCACCTAACCGGTCATTTACTTAATGTATCAAGTACCTGTCCAGTCAGTGAACAGAACAGTGAACATCCACAAATGCCACCTTGCAAATCTGACACCAAAAGTGGACAGGTCACCCCAAATTCACACTTTGGTATACTTTTTAATAGATAGGTGTGTCATACACTTAAAAAAACACATAAGCAAGTCTATGGTGTTGGCAAATGTGTTATGATTATGCAAGTTGGATCATGCAAATTACCTTTCATTATATATTTTCTGCTTTAGCCTCAAAGCTTTAGGGTAAAACTGCACAAGCAAACTTCACTCACCAAACATTTCCTGCTTGACTGACTGCCTTTGAGGTAATTGGGGAAATTTGTCCACATTTGACTTGGCTGAATTGTTACTTTAGTGTCAGTGGTGTGTTGTCTGTCTACATGATGCAATTCAGTGGCTGAATGATGAAACACATTGATGCAAGTGGTAAAAATAGTACAGTATAGATAATGTGCTAGTTCTAACAGGCCAAAATTCACTGTTACATAATCTATTTGCCTATGAAGTGGTCATCAGATTCAAACGCAGTGCTATTTGCTTTGTCCTAAGAATTCGATTCTAGGCACAACCATAGATCACACACAGCAAGCAAACCTTTCAGCAGTTTAAACCAACTAACTATGCAGTTTTGTGTGTACTTTTAACACTAGTTAAAGTTTTTGGGCAGTGGTGGCCTAGTGGTTAGGACACTGCCTTTGGGACCTGAAGGTCGCAGGTTCGAGTCCCTGCCTGGGCACTACTGAGGTACCCTTGAGCAAGGTACCGTCCCGCTACACTGCTCCCCGGGCGCTGTTGGTAGCTGCCCACTGCTCCATGTGTGCATGTGTGATGGGTTAAATGCAGAGGTCACATTTCGTTGTGGAGCTTGAGTGTGTTCACAATGACAAATAGTCTTCTTCACATAAAGCTATTTAAAAGCTGCTCTTCTTGCTAAAGATACTTTGAACATAAAGATATTAGCTAAAGCTAAAGCTACTGAAAGATTTACCACATGGCTGCTGTATGCTAACTAAACAGATTCATCATTATTTCAAAAAGACAAAGTGGCATGCTGGAATCATTTTTCCAATTTTCCAGGTAAGCAGTAGTTAGTAGCTACCAGAAGTGATCCAGGGAAGTTTACATTGTGAATCGGCGCCAGTGTCATGGGGACCAAAGGCTCACTGATGCATGTGAAGAGTGAAGGCTAGCACTTCTGGTCTGGTCCCACAGAAGAGCTACGGTTGTTTAAAAAGTGAATGCTTTCTCTGATTGAAAGTGGTCCGAACAGATCAGAGCAGTCGGAGCTGTTTAAGCAGCATGAGAGGGACCTACTTTGTATTAGGCAGGTGGTGTTGACATTATGCCTGATTGCTGTACATTTTACAAGATACATAAAAGTGTGTTTATATGCACATAATTACTGCAGAAAATTATATTTTTTTGGCAATAATCCACTTAACACATTTAAGCAGTTCAGTAATCTGATAACGAGAAAGTGGAGCCGATCAGTAATCAGATTTCTTTCTCCACACACTTTGTGCAGCTTTACTGTTGCTTAGTAACTTGCCAAAGTACAATGTGTGACAAATGTTTTGATGCAGTTTTCTTATTAACTTAGAGTCCCTTTTATTGGTAAATATTTCTTTGGAAGCTTATATGGCTCCAAATAGCACATACTGTTCATAAAGCATTAAAGTGTTTGTTTCCTGAAAAGCTTGTCTTTTTCTACAAAGGTAGGAAGGTAAAAGTAGTCTGTGCAGAAAAATCTGTTTATTGCCTATAAATTCCATTATGTTTTATTGGATATCAAGAAATAATGATGTAGGAAATGGCAATGTGCTGTCTACATGACCTCTCCAAACGAGGAATGGACATCTGATCATTTTATTGTTGTAAACACAATTACAAAAGCCCTGTATGTGATTTTGGTGAATCACGGTCAGTGTGTTAGCAGTTTGTGTTAGTTAGCATGACTCCTGATGGCTTCATAGGAATAAGTCTGAGCAAATGGGAATAACCTGTGTATTTGTGAGGCTCTGAATGTTTTACTCATTCAACCCGATTCACAGCTCTTCGATCTCGCTTTTTAATCCCTCTTTCTTTCTATTCTCCCTTTTCTGTTTGGTTTAATAAGTGTTGGTATGTAATGTATTAAAGTTCATGTATAAGTCTGCCTGTCTCTCTCTTGCTCTCTCTCTCTCACAGTCTCTTGTGCTCACTCTCATGCTGTCTCTCAGATATAGAGTAGCTTTATTGGGAGTACTCTTTCAGGAGCAATATTGCCAAAGCACAGTAACATTTGAAGCTGAATATAAATGAAACAATTAGAGATATTAGAGTTATAGTTATTGGTGATTTTAATTAGAATAATTATAGCAATAACAGTGATAAAATTAATTTAAGGGAAATCACAGTACAATAGAATATAAAGTCAAATGAATGAACACATGACTAATCATGATTTGTCATGTATTTGTGCTCTAGTAATAGTATAATTATTAATAAATTAGTAATAATTAACTAATAATATTACTATATATGTATTTATGCTCTGAATTCGACTAATGGGCAAATATACACTGACTAGTCATAACAGTAACGCCACTGACCGATAAAGTGAGTAACATTGGCTATCTAGTTATTTCATTACAGTGCCACCTTTCAGGAGGGTGGGATATATTAGGAAGCAAGTGAACAGTCAGTTCTTGAAGTTGATATGACGGAAGCTGGAAAAATAAGTGAGTGTAAGGATCTGAGCCACTTTGACAAGGGCCTTATTGTGATGGTGAGGAGTCTCCAAAACAGCAGGTCTTTTGGAGTGTTCCAGGTATGCAGTAGTTAGTACCTGCAAAATGTGATCCAAGGAATGACAACTGATGAATTGGGGATAGGGTCATGGGCACCCAAGTCTCATTGATGCATGTGAGGAGTGGAGGCTAGCCTGTCTGGTCCAGTCCCACAGTAGAGCTATTGTTGTATAAAAAGTAAACACTGACTCCGATAGAAAGGGATCAAAACACACAGTGCTCCACAGTCAGAGCTGTTTCATCAGTGTATGGGGGACCTGCTGAATCTTTGGCAGGTGGTGTTAATGCTATGGCTAATGAATATGTGGATTATAAATGGGTTGGCGGGCTGTCTTTGCAGCTTAGTTTCTGTAGAAATGAATCTAATGGGCTAAGAAGTGAATGGTATGTGTTGAAATTTTGACAACTTTATTGTACTACAGCCACTCTAATTTTAAAAGAGCAAAGTTCCTTCTCAATGGTATGGGGCCTTTAAGGTGCTGTCCTTCCGTCAGTTTTTGTGTATTCTGATTTTACTAGCAGCAGAACTCTTGTGTAAATGCGTGCCACTGAATGTGTTAATTTTGATGTCTGGGAGGGTGGGGATCACACAGATCAATGTGACTTCGCTCTGATTCACTTGTCTGATTCAGATCACACACTTTTTGGGTGTATGTGTGCGTCAGCAGAACAGCTGAGGACAGTATTATCATGACCCAGAATTCAGTTCTTTTTTTCATTGTCTCAGTCTAGCTCCTCCTTCATGCACTCCAAACAACACACGAGCAGAGTGCCAGTCTAAAGGGGTCGTCTCCATGGTAAAGAGGGACATACTCCCACTTTTAAGGCGGTGGAGTGGCGGTCATACGGGGCGAGATTTTCTTGTCAGTCTTGATGAGAAGAACCCAGAAACACTGCAATAGACTGAAATGGAGGTTGTGGGCAATAATAATAATAATAATAATAATAATGACAACAACAATAAGCATTAGTCATTGCATGCTCTCCTCCAGTGCTTATGTAATCGTGTTGGAGCGCCGCTCCCATGCTGAGTAACCAGACACGCAGAAAGAGGACAGAGAGAGAGAGAGAGAGAAGGAAGGATTAGGGGAATAACAGCTCTGCGGGCTTGCAGTAGCCCATTAGATTGCATTGGCTTAATCAAAAAATCTCAGGCTTCCTCTAAACAGACAATTACCAGCGGAGGGGCGGGAGAAGATGCAATTATTCACTGAAGTTCCTCAGCTGCTGCCCTCTGCTGCACCCTCCAGCAGAGAGAGAGTTCAGTTCATTCAGTACTCTTAGAGACAGGTCCCAGCCACTCTGTTTAATAATGTAGGCCTGCTTTCTGCAGAAATGACCTCTAGCAGTACTGTAGCAAGAAATGGCCCAGTGGTTACATCACAGATAGAAATCATGCCCATATATTCATAGAATGTACAGTTCTGTGTAAAAGTCTTGGGCATCTGTGCATTTGGTGTAAAGACACTGACAGCAGTGAGGGCCTTTTTTGCCAGTAAAAATAGAATCATGTACACAAGCAGGAAAGTGGATCCAGAGGAGCTGTTCTGTGTAAACAGTAGTTGATGTGTGAGCTGTTTAGAAGACCGCAGGTTTGGTTCCAGATTTTTCCTTGACTGGATCAGCAGAACTTCTGACTTCTGAAAAAAGGACTGATTATTTAAACAAATTATTTGATGGGAGGTAAACATGATACTGGGTTTCCATGAGGAGAGCTCTAGAAATGGCTAATGGAGAATGAATCAGTCATAACATTATGACCACTGATAGGTAAAGTGAATAACATCGATTATATTGTTATTTCCTTAATGGCACCTGTCAAGGGGGTGGTATATATTAGGCAGCAAGTAAACAGTCAGTTCTTGAAATTGATAAGCTGGGAGCCATAAAAATGGGTGAGCATAAAGATCTGAGCCACTTTGACATGGGCCTTATTGTGATGGCTAGACGACGCAGTCGTCGCATCTCTAAAACGGCTGGTCTTGTGGAGAGTTCCAGGTATGCAGTTGATTACTGCTTACAAAAAGGGATTCAAGGGAGGACAACTGATGAATTAGCACCCAAGACACATGTTTGTGTATAAACTAGATTGCTATTTTTTCTTTTTAAACATTAAAGTGAGGTGACTGGGTCAATGTAACTGTGCTGTTAATAAGTTAACGTCTATAGAGAACAATATAGATATAATCCCAAAGAATTTGGACATAAATTCTGAAAAATACTGTATTGTCCTTTAACAGTATCCAGTTTATGGGCTGTGCCAAAGCATTTATCATTTTATCAACATTTTATCACAAATACTCAGAAAAAGACAGGTTTAGAGCATTAAAAGAAAAGCTCGCTTAGCAGGAAGTGGTGTTCTTTGGCTGAATGCCTGTAAAGGAACTCCTACAAATATGAAAATAAAGGTAAATAAATAGGTGCACTAATGAGATGTGACCGTTTAAAATGTATACATTTGCATATTATTAAAAACTAAAAATCTTGCCTTATATGAATGTGGTCTTTATTTCAAAAACTCATTTTTTCCTGGAAGAGGAAGGATAAGTATTTAGTGTAAGTTAATGTAACCGGATGTGTGTAGGTTTTATATTTGCACATTGTGAAAATTTGGCACAGGCAGATAGTATTTTAAAGTTAGATTACATTTTTTTGTTTTTATATATTTGTGTGGCACACTACACTAGTTTGGGCAGTGGTCACAGGAACCTGAAGGTCACAGGTTCAATCCCGGCCCAGGCACTACTGAGGTACCCTTGAGCAAGGTATTGTCCCGTAACACTGTTCGCTATTGATGGCTGCCCGCTGCTCCACATGTGCATGTGTGGGTTAAATGCAGAGGTCACATTTTGTTGCTTGAGTCAAAATGGCAAATAGTCACTTTCACTGCACTTGTTTTATAATGTAGTTTAATCCAGTATCTGAAAAATAGTTGTGGGGGGTATAGTGTCTTGCTTTAATTCTCAGTGTGAGAGTTCAGCACTGAGGGATTTTTTTTGCTCGTATGAAAACACTGGAGATGGAATTTGGTTGAATCAGCATTTCCTCTGACCCCTCACCCCTGCCTGCTATCTTTAGAGCACAAAACGAGTTTGGTTTTCAGCTCCAACCCCAATCCCTCCAACTTTTGTATTCTTAGCTTTGCTTTGAACAAGTTGAGTGCAGGTTTTCATAAGCTTGTGAGAATGCCTGTGTGGCACATTGGCTATTCCACATATGTGAAATAATTTTGAAGGAGAACTGTAAAGCTGTTTCTGTATTTAGAATGAAACAGGCAGCTTGATGTATTCAGCTGGTTGAAACAGGACAGAGAGTTTATAAGAAACCAGACCTTGGGGACAGCATTCTCACCATGTTGCTCCTAAACCTCATGTTCACTTTGTATCTGGGCAGTGCTTAGTCGTACTGTCAGCCTGTGATCTTTTCCTGTCTGCCTGATGTATGGATGCACAGGAATTTGTGATGTTACTGACACCAACAACTGATCATTTTCTAAAACAAGTGCAAACTACTTTATACAGGAAAAATACTTTGTGTTGTTGATTGCAGTGTGACTAAATTATTAACTGTGTGTTTTCAGTGGTTCTTTAATGAAGTGGTTGTATATAAAACTATGATAGCTTAAAGAACCATGTGGATGCATAGAAGGTTTCTGTATGGTTACATCTCATGAAGACCCTTTGGATATGTCTCCTTTAACTCAAAAATTGAACGTTTGGAACATTTCACTTAAAGGCCCCATCTCCTACAGATGCTTTTCTTTCTGAGGTTTTATGAAATTATTTTACATAATCATTTTTAACTTCTCTTTATCAGTTAGAATTAAACTGTCTGTTTCTTTTTAAATCTGCCTTTAACATTGATTGGATGCCATGTGTTGACTCTTGTCCCTAAAGCAGGTTAGGCTTAAACACTTTTTAGACTCTGCTATTGTCTAATTTTTTTTTCTTGTAGAATTCATAATCCTGTTTGTCACTGTATTTAAAAGACTGATGTATCTAAATGAACTGTGCTCTAACTTTCTGTCAGACAAAATAAATGGTCAAGAGACACTCTAAAGCAGCCACTGCAGCCATGCAGTTTTGCTGCATAGGCTAGAAGACAATGTGTTTGGTTTTTTTTTTGTTTTTTTTTTGTCCAAAGTGAGGCAACATGATTGGGAATGCGTTTACGATTTACAATGATAGGTGAATGTAGCATTAGGAGTGTAGCCCATGCAGGCTTATTGGTGTTCTCTGACGGAGAATTAGATCTCTTGCTTTGTGCGTCTGTTTGTATTTGTGTTATTCACTATGTGTGTTTTGAGTAGGATGGAAATGTCCACCGACTCTGTGTCCGTGCATATGCACACAGATGGGAAGCTTTTGGATTATAGCTAACTGCAATTCCAGTATCCATCACCGCATTAAGTTTCCCTGTTTTTATAAAAGAATAATATGCTTCCTGGACAGAATAATGACTCCTTAATGTTCTAAAGCTTGGTTATGTGTCCCCTTACAATTATAACTGTGCCGAGCTTGTCAGATATAGATTTTACCAGGCTGTGCATAAGCAAGCGTACGATAGCAGCTGTATGGCAGTTGTATTGTGTATATTCAATATAATTATAATATGCAGGAATGAAGCTTGGTGCAAAAACCTGAAATGACAATGATAATGGCAGTGTACTGCATGAGAGGCACTGCTGTGAGTCAGCATTAGTACAGTGTGCACAGACAGTGTGATTTATTAATAAGAGGAACTGTAAGAGAATGTGTCATGATGGTGAACTGTCCTTGTTATCAGTGACAGGAGAAGCCCTCCTGTTGGTAGCTTCTGGACTTTTGTAGAAGGTGTTGGTAATGATTGGATAAATGTGGGATGATCTGAATGATCTTTATTGGCCATAATTGTGTTTTATGTTGTTAATGTAAAATGTTTAACAGACACTAATGAAATTCTTGCATCACGTATCTGATTTGTTGAATATCTCTTTGTGCTTATTGCAGTTACTTTATCATGAATGTGTGCTTGAAGAACACTGAGCAACTGCGGTTTTATTACCAAAGGATAGCAGTTAGTGCTGTTTAACTGTATTTAGTGCAGTGCAGCAATGTAATATCAATAAGATCTGATTTGCGCTGTGTTATATGATCACAGTAGTAGCCGTTTAGTCATATGAGCAAAAGAGGTAGCTGTTCTGATGACGTGTGTGAAGCTATAGGAATGTCTGGGGCTAAACTTCCCTTTGGATCCCAAAAGAGGCCAACATTCTGTACAGTTTGCCTATAGTGCACTCCAACGTCTGACACTGCTTTTAATCACCCAAAACATGCAGCACATGCTCTTGGTTGAACATGAATGAATGAAATAGCACCCACTCTGTTCATTATCTTTCTCTAATGCAAGGTTTTATTCACATTAGGCAAAGGTAAAGTTAGTTTGGCTTCAGAAATTTTCAGTTACACCTTAAATTGTGCATCTGTGATGGTCCAGTTGGCTACTGTGCAGGCATGTGTGTGTTACTGAGTGTGTTTTGCACATAGCTGCAGGTGATTTGCATGTAGCTGAACAGTGAAGGTGTGTGTGTGTTCGTGTTTGTGTGTTCGTGTTCTACATTTGAATGAGATGTTTTTAGTGGGCTGACTAACAGTCATAAGCAGAGTATTTTCACATGCTTTTTTTTTTTTTTTTTTTTTTGAAGAAAAGTAAACCAAACATTCTGATCTCCGTATCGGCTAAAGCTATGGTATCTGTATCGTATCAGCATTGGGGCATCTCTATTGATGTGAAAGTGACTGACTTTTTGAAAACACCCCATCCCACAATGCACCATAGTGCACCACAATATGTGACATATTTAATGTGCTTTCAATATGCTCTATCCACATTTGGAGCAATGGGCAGCTATCAGCAGCACTCGGGGAGCTGCATAGCAGGAGGGTACCTTGCTCAAAGGTAGCTCAGTGGTATCGGAGTTGGGACTTGAACCTGTGGCCCTCCAATCACAAGGGCAACTTCCTGACCTCTAGACTACCACTGCCTGTCAGACAACTGAGAGGCTAAGGTACTTGCTTTAACTGGGTTGCCCTAAACCTTTTTTTTGATCTAGCACCAGTGGCTTCACATGTCATAATACTTTTGCACACTGTCCACTTCCACACACAACTAATATTGCTGAGTGTGTTAGCATTTGCGCTAATAATATTATCATTATCTGACTTGGGCAGATATTGGATTATTCAGGTTCTAATGGAAACATCAATAATCCCTTTATTGGATTTCTTGCTGGATAAAAGATACTTGGATTTTAGCCCAGGAGGCAGGCTGTTCGGTTCATGTGTTACTGTGGTGTCCTTTGCTTCTCTACACCTGTAAATGTTTTTTTGTGATCGGATTACTTTGACGCCTTTGAATTACAATCTGTTCTGTTTTTGCAGTCATCAGATTCATTTATACATGTACACATATTGATGAAATGGTACACAATCCAGTTTGTTTACGACATCTGATCTCATAGCACACAGTGGCAAATAACTCTTTACTGAACAAGTGCCAGCGTCTCACTGCTAATACACTTTGTGCTCTTATAATGGAGGCTTTCTGCTGACCGGCAGGAAGTGACGTCAGACAGGCGCTGACCTTAAGTGTGTAACCAGACAATCATTGGTCCTTTTGGCATTTTTTTTCTTTTTTTCCTAAAACACAGGGAAACCCTTATTCTGCATTTTGTCGGTCTTTTCACACTGAGCTGTGTGAATTGTCCCACTGCTCCATAACTTTCTTTCCTGATATTGTCATAGAGTCTTCCTGACTAGGCCCTGGATATGCCCTCTTTAGTGGGAGGTTCTCTCCACCAGGCAGCCTCAAATACTGGGACTTAATCTTAAAGTGATAGGCAGGTTACTCAGTTACTCATGTAATCGATGGTGACTGCTGGTAGAGATTACCATTGGAGTGTGGTCACTTTATGCTTTTTGGTCAGAGATCATCTCAGTTTTATCATTACAAATGTTTAAATTTTTCATACAACATTTTTTACAAATTTTAACATTAGAAAATGTTAAAATTATTGTCTGCCTTATTAACTGTGTAAACAGAAGGGGTGAGCTAATGCACCTCTGCGGGGCTCCTGTACTTGTTACTCAGCTTGATACAGTTTTGTGCTCTCACCTGTGGGTGTGAAATGCAAATGATATGTACTTGATATTTGATAATGACCCAACTGGTAAAAGTTTTAAGTCATTATTTTTGTTTGAGGTGAGTGTGAAAGGTCCTTCTGTGAGTGAGGGGATGAGATTAATGCATATAATTCTTGTTCTGGTGTTTTTGGACAGTGGAGCTGAGTTGTGTAAACTGTAGATTAATGCATTCTTTTCTTTCTCTTCCTAGTGATCCCTACGTCAAGCTGTCTCTCTACGTCGCTGACGAAAACCGCGAGCTTGCCTTAGTTCAGACTAAAACCATCAAAAAGGTAAAGTAAACCCTTTTTCCATACTGAAGTTAATACATGATTTTTGCTAACCGGTCTATCTCTGCTGATTGTTAATGATTGAATAACCTATATGACCAGGTCCACATAGCTATCTCCTTAGAAGAGTGTTGTCTAATAGATTGAGTCGCTCTGGAGCAGTCACTAATAAGCATAAGGTCACCATGTTCAAAGCAAAGCGTCGACTGGGTTGCTGCACTGTGTTGTGGAGCAGTTTACCGGTGTTCTGTGGCATGATCGAGCTCCGTCCTGTACCTTTGAGATGAGCTCAAGTGCAATTTGCGATTCAAGCTGACATCACTAATGCTTTCATGGCTCAGTCCAATCAAATCCTGATCGCAATGTTGCAACATCTAGTATAAAGCCTTTTCACAACAGTACAGGCTCTTTTAGGTACAGCTAACAGGAGGGCAAGACTGCTTTTAATACTCTTGATTTGTGAAGAACCTCTGGACAGTCAGGTGCTAATGAATATTTAATGAGTAAACAACTTTATTTGATTAATTGTGGCAGCCGTTTGAACTAAATGCAGTTAATTACTGACTGATTCATCGTCTGTGGCCTTTTTGCAGAGGTAGGTAGGGTAGTCTAAACCCTTTTGTCCATATGTTTTAATTACTTAATTAATATTCAAAAAAATATATTTCAAACCACTTAAAACCCCTTCTACAGTGTGCGTAATATCTGATCCAGAACCTCCTACAGGACTGAGGGGTGTTACAATGCATTGAGCAAATTGTGGTATCCAAAAGCAAATGTGACAATTTGCAGTGTGGGTGTTTGACAGTACGTCGTGAAGAATATATCATAATTAATAGAATGTTTATGATGCGGCCACATGTTTTGAACAGCATAGTTCGTAAACAACAAACAACCCTGTACAGCATAGTGCTGTCATGTGCCACACTCCTCCCGCCTCTTAACTGTTCTCATTCGATTACAGCGCAGCTGAATACAGTCTTCATCTTTTTTTTTTCATTTATTCACATTAGTTCAGAATATTGATTTGTGAAACCAGAACCATTAATTAAATCAAGGACTGTATTGTTACACTCCTACAGAGTTCTCTATAGAAGTAGTTAATTATAATATTGATGATGATAGTGATGTTAATATAGCACCTTTTATACATTTAAATGCAGCTGTAAGTTTACACACAATAAAAAAAGAAGAAAATGACCGCTAAGAAAGACAAGTAAAAGTTGTGTATGTGTGTAAACATATAAAAGCTAAAAAATAAATTAAACTTTAAAAACTAAGAGAAAAGCATAGAATAACAAAAAATAAAATTATGTATTTATAAAATGCTTAGCATGATCAAACAGGAATATAAAAATAAAAGGCAGAGTAAATAAAGAAAGTAATAATTTAACAGAAATCTTGGCAACATAATGTTCTAAGTAATCTTAGTACATCCAGTGTTTGTCAGCTTAGGAAATGAAGGACAACAAGCAAGACAACAGTATGCAATTAAACCAAAGGGAAATAAAGGACTAACGTGAAAGTGAGGAAAGGTGAATTACACAAACACTGTAAAAGTAGATTCGAATTTTCATCATTTCACAATTCAGTAATAGGATTGCATCAAACGGAGTAACTTTCCACTTTTGCCTGTGTGCATAGCTGGAGATGTTCACCACTAGGGGGCACAGTGCCACAGTGCAGTTCAGAGTGAAGCCCTGAATTTGTTACAGCTGCTGTTCACTCCAGGCCCCAAGCTGGACCAACTGTTTACATGGAGACTGCATGTAGTGCCAGTTCTTGGGAAGGAGATACTTATTATAGGAGTAATTTGAGCAAATTTACAGAATGAACAAGCACTGATGAAAAGATTTAAGAAAAATCTTGTCGTTAAGATTGTGTATTCAGTTTGTTATGCTCTGCACCAAGGTAATGTTCCACCTTTTATAACCAGGTCAGGAGTTCATGCAGGGGTTTGCAGTCATGACACTAGTAAGAAATTATATGGAATGAAATCTGTTTTCTTAATTAAAATAACACTGTTCTCTTTAACCTATTAGTAGATTAATGTGTGAAAAACCTTTTTAAATTTAACCTTCACATGATGTTTTGTCACAAAACCATTCTATACCAGTTAAAGGGGCAAAGCCCACAAGCATTTTATTATTGAGTGTGTGCTTGAGCTTCGCTTACTTTCAGCTCTGCAAAAATCAATTCCAAGCTCTATTCAGCATAAGATAAGCCAGGAGTTGTCAGGATGGATGTGTAAAGGAGTGGTTTATTATGTGATACCCCCCACATAACGTGCAGGCCAGCTTTTCTGATTTATAGAGGCAGACTCTGCCCGCAGTAGAAGGCCACCAGAGAGAGAGCGAAATGATGTTTGTTGTTCAGTGTGTCATTGAGGAACAGAGGAAAGCAATAAAGAGCAATGCAGTGCAGATGAATGCCTGCTGTTCATCTCCCCGGCCTTGAAGCCTGAAGGCAGGGTGCCAATAGGAGTGATGTCACAGTCACACGTAATACTTTTTTTTCTTTTTTTCTTGCATTTTTTTTTTTTTAAGTGTGAAACATTTCATCTTTTGAAATAAAATCTCTTGCAAAATGAAGTTAAGCCCAAAAATGCATAGGATACTAAATGTAGTTTATTATATTTATCTACATTTCTACTCCTATTAAAACAAAGATGCGTCAAAACATGTTAACTGAGGGTGTTGGAACTTAATGTTACATACGACTGTGAGTATTTATTCAAGAAAATGTTTGCATTCTAATTTTAGAAGATGTTTCTCCTGAAAAAAGCACTTATGTCTCCAATAAATGCTTTTAAAGAATGACGTAGCTGCCCAAGACTTGCACAATACTGTATATGTGTGAGGTTGGAAATGAATGGTGAATTTCATTTTGCACATAACTTTTTTTTTTTTCATTAATTGTAATTTGTGAAAACAAGTCTTCTTTCACAGACAAGTGCTTTTGTTTTCTTTTAATTACTGTTGGAATTTTTACAAGTTCTGTCATGTCACTAACAAAGTGATAAAGCCTTGTATATTTGGGCGTGTGTGAGCGTGTGTGAGCTTGTGTGCTGCACATGCTTGCGCTTTTCACTCCAAGATCAATAAAGACTCCACAGTGAGCGTTTAAAACAAAATAGCAGTCACTGCATCATCTGGACTTAATGATTCCCTTCATATACCACTTACCTCAGTCAATACTGCTCTCCATCAGCTTCACTCTTCATTGCTTTTTGTTTTGCCATCATGCTTCCTATCAAAAGCTTTTGAAGTCAATCTGAAATGACTGTGGATGTTTTTTACATTGTCGGTTTATGGTCCGGAACACATTCAGTGAATTTTATCGCAACCATATCATTTAGGACCATTTTATTTCTTTTTTTTTTTCAGTTAAAATGTAATACCTCTTTGTTCTGCATCTGTACATATTAAACTAAATAAATAAATAAAATCATATTTCACTTTCTCCTCCCACGATCTCTGTGAAAACAAACCCTGATGTCTAATTTTGGCCATTGATAGTGGTCAGTGAAGTGAGAGAAAGGGGCATTTTGACTATGCAGTTTCAAAGGCCAAATATCATGGGAGTCTGTTGGTCAATAAATAGAAGTGTCATTCAGTCTCCAGTTCATGTATAACTTTCCCTGTTTTTGTGATGTCGCAAACACCAGCCCTTTAATATATATCAGTCTAAAAGGAGCAGTAAAAACTGCCTGTTCAATTTTAAAGCAAATTTGACATTCCAAGCCATGGGGAGGATTTAGAAAAGGAAACTGAAAGGTAAATTTGTTGGAGCTAATGTGAATGTGTCTTCTTTTTTTTCTTTTCTTTCAGACGCTTAATCCCAAATGGAATGAAGAGTTCTATTTCAGAGTAAGTCGCTCACTTATTTTTTCTTCTTTCTCTCTCTTTAAGTGAAAGTGACTCTTTTTCATTGTGAACACACTCAAGCACCACAATGAAATGTGACCTCTGCATTTAACCTTTTTACCTTTCACACTTCACTTCCACTGGATTTCACAGGTTGTGGTTCCTCTTCTCCTGAGCTGGGGTTCTGCTCACCTCACAGTAAATGTCAAAGCTCTTTCTCTTCACCATGCAGATGAAAAACTCTCTGACCCGGTCTCTTCTAAAGACACCAGTTTTCAAAAGGAGCCACAAAAATCTACAGCTGTAGTTCAGTCCTAAATCAAGCTTACGTCAAAGATAACTAAACACCGTTTTTCACTGTTTTGGTTTTTGTACGATGAAGGTAACCTTTTCTTTTGTCTTGGGGCCTGTTTTACACACACTGCCTGTAGTATGTGGTGTGAGTGATGTGCCCATTTTAGGTTCCCTTCAGCACCCATGTTAACAGGTTTGAGTCAGTGTTCACACAGCCTGTGTGAGTAGTGCTGTGGCCCAGCAAACTACATTAAAGTTCATGATTAATATTAGTCCAAAACAATGAATCTGAAATACTAATTATGTGGGCAACTCTGGTACTGGAGGGCCAGTGTCTAGCACAGTGTGGTAGGTCCCCTCCTCAAACACATTCGGTTACTTTGGCAATTAACAGGGAAGTTGTACATGGTGTGTTTGAACAGGGCAATCTCCAAACTGTGCTGGACACTGTCCCTCCAGAACTGTGGTCGCCCATCTTAGCACTACAGGCTTAAAGTGCTTGTGCACTCACTAGTCAGCAGGGATGGGAATTGCCATAGAGGTGATGATACGATGCAATATTCTTTTCCCAGGATATAGTGTTACTGCGTTTCTCCCTCATGAAAGCAGGCAGTGTGTTACGTTCTTTTTCCCGCCTCTACTTTGTTAGAAAACTGCAGAGGATGAACACTGCCTATTTTACAAGCTGCCTCTTTATTACTCAAAGCAAAATGACAGATTTGACTGACATGTACTTATTTATACACTTATTTCTGTCATTTCCAGTGTAAACCCACTGTTTTGTTCTGCAGATCATACACTCTGTGCATGAATGACTCACATATAGAGGCTGCACAGTCACTGCTTATGTCACACAGTGGTAGTATGTGTGAAACAAGTCATGTATTTTTTTAATTAGCCTCTTGGGGGCTGTAATGCAGGACCAATTTAAAGCATGTAACCAACACACATTGAGCACTGGCCAGGCTGAAGTACTGCCTTCATGAACAGATTAGCCACAACGTTAAAGCCACTGACGCGTGAAGTGACTAATATTTATCTCCTTTCAAACTCGAGGTGTGGAATATATTAGGCAGCAAGTGAACATTGTTTATTTTGGCAGGTGATTGTGTTTCAGTCTTAGTTTTGGTCTTTTAACATATTTAAACGTTTAATGCATACAAGAGTTTATAATATTTTACACATTTGATCATTTCAATTTTGTCTAGTTCTAGTCACATGCGTTTTTGTCATATTTGAATTCCCGTTGTCTCTGCTTAAAAGTCTGTTTTTTTTATTTTAATGTAAAGTTAACTTCACATTCACATTTTTTAGATCCACATTAAATTTTGCAGTTTGCAGAATGTCATCAAATTGAAAAGCATATTATAGGAGTGTAAATAAAAGCCAGGATGTATGAAAGTACGGTTTTACTGCAGCAACGGTATCAAACGCCTTACAAAACCTGTGCACACTGTTAACACAGCATTGGAAGTTACTCAGCGTTCGGCTGATGACATTTCTCATGCGTACAAGAGATTTTGTAGTTGGAGGTCAGTGTTGTAGGCTACAGTGAGCTCTAGCACACATTCACATCCACACTATTCCAGAAGACTACTTAAGTTAGTTTTCTTTAGCTAAATATGCACAGTATTACTCTTTGGCTCAGATGTTGAGTTAGCAACATTTTACTAAATAAATCACAAACCAGTAAGACTGCAAAACAATGACAGTGGGTGCATGAGCATCAACTGGACAGTGGAGAAATAGAAGAAGGTGGCATGGTCTGATGAATCACGTTTTCTTTTCGGTCATTACCACAGCCACATGCATGTGTCGCTTACATGAGAAGGAGTCCATGGAGACCTCACCTTGCAACTTACAGTACCCTGTTATGGCTGATTGGTGTATGGTGGGGTTAGTTTTAACAAAGTGCTGCAAGCCCCCAATCGTGAACCAAGTTTTTTGGATCTTTTTAGTGACAGATTCATCAAATACACCCTAAAATTAAGTGTAAATATTATCATTTAAATTTTTGGGTTTTGTCATGCTGATATTTACTGTTGTAGGTAAAAAAAAGTGAGCATTTCATATGATGTCTATTCACTAATCACTGTTTAAAAAGCACTTTAGTCGGTTACAGTTTACCATGTCTCCTTTATCAAAATTGGCCACATATGGTAAAAGTTCTTTATTTGTTTTGATTGCTTGTAAAATGAATTATGTTCCTGTAATATTTTAAAATCTATTTATAAAATCCAAACTTCCATTATCCTTTTTCCCTTCTCTAGAATTTCCCACTAAATGGTTGATTCAAGACATGTTTGGTGTTCTGCGCTGAGAGCGAAAAATGTAGCTAGCAAGTAATGGAAACTTAATCAGCCATAACATTAACACCACTGACCAAGAAAAGTTAATAAAACGGACTATCTAGTTCTTTCATTACAGTTGCACCTGTCAGGGGTGGGACACATAGGCAGCAAGTGAACAGTCTTTTCTTGAAGTTGATTTACTGAAAGAAGAAAATTTGGATGAGTACAATACTGAGTCAGAGCATCTCTAAAACTACAGGTCTTGTGGAGTGTTTCAGTAGTTCGAACCTTCAAGAAGTGTTCCAAGGAAGTTTTAAAGCTGTTTTGGCAACATGAGGGGTCCTACACAATATCAGGAAGGTGGTGTTAATGCTATAGCTGGGTGGTGTAAGCTTGCTTTAGTTGTTAGCTACATTAGCCTTGAAGCTCTTGTACACAAATAATTTTAAAGCTGTTGATGCCCAGTAAGCTAGACAATTGGTGGAGTTAGCAGTAAATTATTGCACTGGTTTTAGTGTAAGTCGTGTTTACTGCCAGTTGGATTATCAGTCCTATTCCACATGAGCAGATTCCAGGTGAGCATTCCAGTCTGTTTTTTTGCATTGAAAGTTTATCAGAACAAAATGGTTTTGTAATGAATCTGCTATACTGAGTCATTTTCACACTTCAGTATAATGGGGCTTGTTTTTGTGGACAGATACAGACATCAACATATCAGTGGCCTAGAATCTCCTGTGTGCATCCCTGTTAAAAGCAGCAGATGAAGCTGGCTGCGTTATAATGTGGTTAGTTACATAAGCCACAGCTGTGACTAAAAAATGAATGGCTGAGCAAATGTACAAGAGAGAGCGAGAAAGAGAGAATTTTCCATCCCTCATGGGCCAGTTGCTGTGTGTTTATGACTCCGTTCACACGTGTGTGTGATTTATAAGAGCTATTTTTGGCACTGTGGATGAGACCTGCGTTCATTAGTGTGTTAACTTACACTCTGACCGCAGCCACGTTTGGCACCTGTCTTACAGAAATGTGAAGCCAGCAGTGCATTACTGAGATTGAGTCATGTTAAAATGTTTATTTGAGCTAGGGTGTGCACGCGTCTGCATGTGTGCTACTTTTTTGTGCATTTTGAGGTCTAAAATGTCTAGACTATGTAGGAAAACCAGTGGATGTGGTGCAGTTGAGTTGAGTAGGGAAATGTTGGTTTACATAAGGATTCATAAATTACTTTATTTATTTATCGGTCTTCCCCTCTTCCCTTCTTTTTTTCCTCCCTTTCTTTCCCTCTCTCTCTTCCCCTCTTCCTCCTCCTGCTTCTCTCGCGAGTCTGGAGAGCGCGTGTCTTGTTGTGCTATTCTGAGTGCATAAACACTATCACAATTATTGTGGTTCATTTGTTTGTTAAACAAATATCTTGAGCTAATTTGTCATTGAGACATGCTCGGATACTACTTCCACCTCTTTATTTCTGGGTATTTTGCTCTTTGTTTTCTCTCTCTTTAATGTTAAATTGCTTTATTGGCCTTAATAAAAGAATCCTCCTGATATTTATAATCTCTTTTTGTGTTTCTAGGTATGTCCTCAGAACCACAGGCTGCTTTTTGAAGTTTTTGATGAGAACAGGCTGGTAAGAACATCCAACATACCACAGAATGTCTTTCATACACAGGAAAATTCCTCAGTTTAGTTTTGATGAATTGAATTGTGATTATATCTTCAATGATCATGTTCATCAGCAGCAGAGCTAGAGAAGAATAGTAAAAGGGATTTGTTTGTTTTTTCTTACATTTGTGCATTCTCACAACATATCCGCCTTGTTTAGTAGGAGAGTTGGCTGGTTGTGTGATCATGGCATAGGAATAGAGGGTTCTATAGATATGTGTGGTAATTTGATGGATGACAGTCACCTGACACTGTAACATTAACCTCAACTCAACTGCTTTTACCACGTTAGCTTTGTGAACAGTACAGAGGATTCCAGCCTTTCTGAATGCAGCTGCAGTAGAGCAGCAGGGACAACTCATGAGCCTATTCATATTTCTTATTTTTACTTGAACAATTATTTGGAAATGTGTAGCAATTTTTCTGATCTAATGTACAGTAGTGATCAAATGTTTTATTCTTTGTTTATCCTCTGTCCCATGTTCTTGGCCTAAAAGTGGATCAATAGAACCCAATTTAAAGGAGTCCAAAATATTATTTTTGTCCATATATTTATTGAGGAAAATGATCAAAGTGATCTGTGAGTGGCTAAAGTAAGTGAACCTTTACTTTACTAGTTCTACAGGCAGCAGTAACTGTAGCTCAACGTTTCCGGTAACTGTTGATCAGTTCTGCACATGCTTGGGGGAATTGTACCCTGCCCCTCTGTACAGAACCACTTCAGTTCTGGGCAGTTGGTGGGATTCCTCACACAAACTGCTGTCTTCATCTTCTTTCACATCATTTCTATTGTGTTAAGTTCAGGACTTTGACTTGGCTTAGGGTCTTTGTCTTGCTACATGCCCTACTTTCTCTTTGAGTTTATGGACAGATTTCCTGATATTTTCTATAAATGTTGCCGGTGTAATTGACAATTCATTGTTTCAGGAGTGATGACAGGCTGCCCTGACCCTAGCAGAACAGGCCCATACCATACGATCACCCCCATGTTTCACAAATTGAGCTACTCATTTAAACCAAAACGTATTGCTGTAATCTTATCCGTCCGCAAAACATTTTTAATACTTCAGAGGTGGGTGTCATAAGCTTTTCCAGTTTGATCAACAACAACTCTTATTTTGAGGTTTTTTTTTTTAAATTATTAAACCGGTTGATCAATGTAATCACACCTGACTCAGCATTATTTTAGCATCAAATAAACTGCCAATTCAGTAGGTTAACATACTTTGCCATTCACATATATGTAATACTGGATCAGTATTCTCAATAACCAAGAATTTATCAAAAATAAATATATTTTAAATTGTTCTTTTTCTCTATTTTGTATGATTTTTTTTTTCAAAAGATTTTGTTCATATTTGTGCAAAATATAGAACATTATAAGGGGATAACAAACTTTTAAACAACCAATGTATAAAAAAAGCTGTTGTTTCCCAGGGCTTTATTGATAATCATCTATCAGTAATCTGTTTTATCAGCTTATCAAATTTTTCTGGCTACCCTCAGAATTATTTATTATGAACAATATTCTGTGTCCGGCTACAATAATGCTCGGTGGAATTAACAGATCGCCATCTGCTTTGATATCATTTATTTAATTCCAATTATACAATATTGCTATTTGGATCCAGCTCTCCTCAATAGCAGTTCTGGTTTTTATGCTGAAACTGCATGCTAACCTGTACAGAGAATGGTGACTTACCCTGTTTTTAGAAACACTAACATTTTAACAAGGTGTCTTATTAAACCCTCATCCTGATAAATGCTTCTGATTGCACTACCTTTACTGTTTAACATCTGCATATTAGTTTTGAAGTAGGTGTTCTTTTTATACATCCTAATAGGTTACTTTATTAATAGTAGTTAGTATTAAACATTAATAGCTACATGTCTTCCTGTTATTAATTGAAATACGTTTAACTGGTTAACAGCCATTTTTAACAGATGCTGACTGACATCATGGCAAAGAGAGGAATGAACAGTGGACTAAAGGAGGGGGCAGCTTTGATATTTTAGCCCTCACACTCTCACTGGTCACCCTGGACAATGAGCACTTGTCTCTCTTGACCAGCTTTGTAAGCAGTTGTTTCCAGCTCTCATGCTGAGATTTTGAAATGATGTATTTCTCAAACAGATATTGACATTTATAAATGTTATTTATTTCATAAATAGTTTTTCCTGTGTCTCCTTTGTACCAGCAATGTCTTTGTTTGGCCCCTGTTTGGCTTTTGTTGCCATGGCAGCAATGCAAATTTTTAGCATTAACTTCTTAATGCTTCTTTCATGGTTTTTAAGTCTTCAGTCAAACATGACACCACTGCTAGTTATGGCAAGAATATAGTCAATCTATAGCCTTCTGACCAGAGAAGAATATGGTCATAAAGCAGCAGGGTTTTGCCCTCATGATGTATAAGTGCTACCAAGAATTAAAGAATTTAACATCCAGACAGCTCCCTACAACCCAGCAGCCTTCACCACAGAGTGAACAAAGAGCAGTCATTAGCTGAAGAAGTGGACTGTGCTTGGGGAGAAGGACAGAGAGCCAGGTCAACTAGGTTAAAAAACTCATTAGAAGTACATAATGCTGAGTGAAGACAAGTGTGGACGTGTGTGTAGATTTCTGCCAGACCACAGCCGAGTCCGATTGGGACAGGTTTCTGTCTAGTCATGGTCAGTTTGGGACAGAGTAGAACAACCGTCCTTGCGATCTCTGTGGGACAGAACTTGGTTGTGCCATAGTAGGATCAGGACACGATTATGTCAGACCGCAGTTGGGTCAGAGCTGAATTGAATCGGGCTACAGTCGGGATCAGACTTTTGCCGTGCCACGGTAGTGCCCTAGCCATTTTGAGTGTTTTTTCGGACTGCAGTCAGTTTGGGGAAAATCATGCTGTGAGTTATTAGGCTGGAGTCGGGGGTAGCGCAGAATTTTTGGCCTACGGTTAGTTTGAGACACTCGGACACTGAATCCTCTCAGGACGTATTCTTGTTCTTTGTGCGAGTTTGGAGGAAGACGGCAAGCCTTGTCTTTGTGTGACTACTCTTGGCACTGCTTCAGTGTTGCTACTCCTCCGGCCCTGAGTGTTGCCCTTATATGTCTGAGAGAAGGCTGCACACTCAGCCCTGCTGACTACTCTCTCTGTCATCAATGAGCGATTGTTTCTTTCTTTCACTGTTGCCCTTTCCTTAACTCCCCCTCTTTCTTTGCTTCTTTTACTTTTCTTCTAGTCCTTTCTCGTGTGCTCTTCTGTCCTGTCTAGTTTTTTCCTAGATGTTAAAGGAAAAACAGTAGAAATAATAAAAAAAAACTTTAGGCCCCCCTAGAGCCTTATTTTATTTTAAGACACCTGCTGTGAATTTTACTGTGAATCATTCTCAGAGTGGATTTAGCATCAGGTGATTTTGTACGTGACTTTATCCTCATCCAGAATGATGAGGTGATGCTGTCTTTTCACGTTCTACTAGATGTAAGTCGCTTGCAGGAATTTATAGTTTTCCTTTCAAAAATGGCTTCTGTGTCTGTCATAGTATTTAGTAAGCAAGGATATAAAACTGTGGAAGTGGATTTAAAACTGCAAATGTGACTGGGAGGCAGCAGCGTTAACAATTTAGGTCAATCTTCCTTTTAAACTTAAACACTTTTTATAGCCTCACTGCAGCACTAATGATATCCGGATATCTCTGAAGGTTTAAAGATATTAACAAAAATAATCAATAAAGTACATGACCGTAAGAGCAAAGCCGAACATTAGAAATACTTCATGAGCAGTCACCAGCCATAACCTGCCTAATGTCAAGTCTTGAAATAGTAATTCTTCTGTGGGATCGTACCAGACGTACCAGAGAGCATAAATTATATCTCTAAGCATATTTGTAAAAAGGAATGTATACATGTATACACCTGTTGAAAAAGTGCAGTGATTTATTTAAAAATGAAAAATATCCAAGTAACTAACACATGCTATACATACAAAGCTATGGTTAAACAAAAAATTATTTTAAAGATTGGCATTCAAATACATTTTACCATGGTAGAAACTGTTACCTTTTGCCACTTGACTACTATTCTGCTGTGACCAACCCAGATGATTGGCAATCCATGTACAGGAGGCCAGGATTTGTTGGTCACCTGTTTAGGAATGTACTGGCAGCATGAGGGTATATTGGTTTAAACATACTTGTTTATCAGTCACTGTCAGAATGTTAACTTTTATACAGAAAAGGAGGAATGCAGCCGCAAGACACATACACAGTAAACTGTAAGTTTTTTTCTGTTTAAATGAACAGACGATGCCAATAAACCAAAAAGGGGGGGGGGTCAAATGAAAGGAAAGAGAAGCGGATGGAAAAAGTGTTTAAAGGGATGGAGGGAATGCTTCAGTGAATAAGCGAGCAAGCAGGCTGATGGGAAATAGCAGTGGATTCTCCCAATAAACCCTAATTTCTGTTTTCTCAGTGTTCAGGCCCACTGTGTATTGGCACAATGAATCTAATGCTTGTGCCATGCTGTCTGCCTGTTTTCTTTTGTTCAAGTGGCCTACAAAACAATAGCCCTCTCATACAGAACCCACCCACACTCATTCATACATGGTGTGTATACTGGTCTTCTCACTATGTGGCACTTCATAGCAGCTTCAGTCTAGTATAGCAAGGCTGGAGATTCTGTTTACTGAGGGTTACCATTGAATAGTCTGTGTGCAGAGTTTGAGTTGGTTTGACAAAAGCAGGTAAAAACAAAGCAGTTTGACAGATGAAGACCAGAACAATGTTTTTTCCATGGAAGGGTAGATATCATGGAAAAATGAATAAAGCATACCAGACAGACAAGATCGGTCATAATAGGGGGTCATGTATCTCTAGCAGAACCTTAGCTTCAGGCTATTCTTTAGGGTGAACGATCAAGGGAACCTCTGAGCTTAAGTGCAGAAAATCAAATTAACACACATTTTTTCGCAACCTGTGGAGTGTGGTCTTTTAACCCGTTGCTGTGTAGTGGACAGATTGCTTGACAAGATTGCTGGTGATTTAACACATAATGCTAATTAGTGATGTATAAGCTTTTATTACTTGATGACTTCATTTTTCTCATAACTTTTCTTTAAAAATAACAGCGGACTTCAGGCAGCAAATGCTGGTTGACTACATTTGGGTTTATGGTAAAAAGTGTGTAAATATGATTTTTGCAGATACAAAAGTTGTATACCCATGAGGAACATTCACCTAGAAGAGGTAGCCCACTGGACTCATAACATGTCATTACAGTGAGCCTACTGTAGCCTCACTTGGTCTTTACATCTGCCATAGTGGCTTGGACTGCTTTGCTGTATTGCAAGCCCAATCGGACACAATGCTTGTGCTTCAGACTGCTGCTTAGGGCTTGGATAGACTTGGAGGAACCTGGAAGAGTTCAGTTTATGCAAACAATCAGCACATATGAGATTTGGTCACATTACACAATAGAAATAGCTGTGGTTCGTTACAGTGTTTGTTCAGTAGACTAGTAATGCAATGTGCAGTGCTATGCTAAAGCTTTTTCCTTCAAAATTCCGCCTGGTCTGGTACTGCCAGTAATGACACTGAACAGTACTGATAGTATGACAGTAAGTGACATTGATTGGTCTTTGGAGTGCTCGGAAATGTAAAACCACAAGCAACACCACAGTTCCTAAATTAAAGCAGCTGGAACTCTTTTGTACTGCTTTTTATTTTCACAGTGGTCAAGATTGAGGTTTTATGTGTTGACTTTTTTTTAAATTACTTGTGGGTTGTGTTCTGTGAGTCACCATTGTCAAACCCATAGTGATGGTGTTGGTGAGCTGTTCCCGGAGTACTCTCTGATGGTTTCAGTTCTAACATGATGGTTTCAAATACTGTTTGATGGGATGCTTTACATGGGCAGTGACAAAACTGGGCCAGGATCAACACAACTGTTTTTTGTTCTTACTGCTGTGAATTTACTTATCTGAAAGCCTCTGAGATTGGATTTCAAAAGCCACCTGCTGACTCCTGAATGACGTGGTCCTGTGCACTTTGTTTTCGGACCGATGGAAGTTTTTGAGGGATCGCAAATCTCTCCATAGCCGTGCATCAGAGGAAAAGGATTTCCAGGTTCTTTGAGATGTCTTCGGTGAAATGCATCATGGGGTATTAGCCGACGTCCCGGCTTGGCTTGGCCGCATGTCCTCAGTGTGTGGGACGAACGAGCACACACAGATTTACGGCTTTGTGGAGAGTGTGCTTCCTGGCTCAGCTGTGTACTCTGTCTCTCTCTTTTGCTCTCTCGTTGTCCCTCTCCCGGGGGCCTACTTCGTCCTGACAGATCAGCAGCAGCTGACAGGGCTGTTTGGGTCTAGCTGGGTGGTGAAGTTGGACAGGGTTGTGTTTGAAAAAGGGGAGTGGCCGTTTGAATCAGAGGCCACCCTACCCTCACCTCGGCTTGGCCTGAGTGCCAGGCGCCCTTATCCAATCATGGCTGGAATGTTGCTTGTCACCCTGGCTATTTCTGCTGTCTGTCACTATCGAGTGGCAGCACTAACAGTTATGTAAATGGGAGGGGGGGTATTCTTCCCCCTCCCTCTCTCCCTCCTTTGGGCTCTCTCTCTCCCTCTTTCGCTCTCTTGCTCTCTCTAGCTTCTTCTGTCTCATTGGGAGTTTGTGGGCTGAAGTTTTCAGCCTGCTGGCAGTACCTCTCTTGTTACTGTGTGTAGCTAGCTGCTGCTTTTTCTCTCACACACAGGCAAGTGAGGGAAAGGCAGAGGAGTGGGGGAAATTGTGTGGGTGAGTGAGCGTAAAAGAGATCAGACACACTTTTAAAAGGGTAAGCGAGACAGAGCCAGCACGAACCAGACTGAGACGAAGCAGGACAAGACCTAGAACTTCAGTGCAGTTCAGTTCATTTTTGTTTTTGCTACAGGACATTGTCCCAAAGCAACTTTCCCAAAGCAGAAATCTGGGTGCGGATTCGTAACAATCAAGCCAAGGGTGACGGTGGCAGGAAAAACTACCTAAAACCATGAGGAAGAAATACTGAGAGGAACCAAGATTCAATAAGACAACTCATCTCCCTCTGGGATACACAGCATAGCAGAATTCCTCTAGATAGAATGTCTCACCGGCTCCGTCTGTACTTTGGTTCTGGCCGAAGCAACACGGCTCCTGAACTGCAGGAGCTGGATGAAGATGAAAACGGGGGTGATGATGCTAATGAAAGACGAGGTAACGGTTCTCCAGCAGGCACCATGCTGTTCCGCATGGGAGCGAGGAATCTAACACTAGAGGAAGAGGGTGCTTTCGGCTCGGCTGGAGTTTCTGATGCTTTGCTGAAACGCAGCTCATCCATGTTCATCCCACAGCTTCAGAGCCAAGGTGAGCCCCGACCCACTAAGAGCTCGTCTATGCAAATATCCCTCCAGCGCTCATCTACTTCCCAGGAAAATGGACAGCCCATGGATTCACCTCCAGAATATCCTGAGGATCCAGCTCCAGCTTACACAGAACCTGAGGAAAATTGGTCCAATCCTCCATCTCCCAGTTATCACAGAAGCAAGAGTTCACCTACTTTAATGGTGGAAAAGACAAGCCATGGAACAGAGCCTGCATATCCCACGAGAAGAGTCTTCTGTGTAAGACCTTATGATATCCTTAATACACAAACTAATGTTGGGATTCCCAATGGGGGCCCTCCACAGAGCTGCATTGGTGGATTTTGTATCCAACAAAATGCCAGTCCAGATCGCTCAGATGTCCAGCAGTTCACAATAATGCCCTACCCTCCTGCTGGCCAAAGCGATGCCTGCCGTTGGTCTGTGCTGCCAACCATGGATGGGACTTCTGGTACACGGAGACTTGTCTTCCAGGTTCAGCAAGACAGAGGAATGTCTATAAATGCAAATGGTCAGAGAGAGGTGGCTAGCCCTAGCTTCACTGGGTCTAAAACGCGTTACCCCCGAATTCGACTGGAGAGGAGCACATCTCAGCCTGTACAGCCCAGAACCATCCCTTCACGCCCTGGATCCATGCCTGACCTCCATGCTTCTGTATCTGAAATGGAGACAGCAACTGAAGTGGTTGAGGACGGATACCGAGGCCGCATGTTTAAAATCAGAACCAAAGAACCAAACCCAAGGCAGCCTAAGTTTAAGATTTATTTTAGCCAGGGAGGTGACTGCAGGTCTAACTCTGTGCCGGATTACAGCTTTGGAAAGGAGCCTAATCAGGATGGCCCACAGGTAATTAGGACCCAGGATCTAAAGTTCAGCATGCTGTGCAGTTTTCAGTCATTCTTATTTATTGACCTGGATAATTATACTCTTTGCTTTTGAAATATCATGATTTTGTTTTTAATATTGCAGCTGATAGAGGTTTTTTTTTTTTTTCTTGTAAGGCTGACCGGTCTTATAATGAGTTTAGTGTAATGTTTGAAAACTGCCTGTCAATGATTCAGCCCTAATAGTTAATAGTTGGGTGGCAACCATTGGCAACTGAGAAAAGCAGAGATGAGGTGGTGGGTCAGAGCAGGAGAGGGGGAACTTTATAAAAAGGACTTGGCCACATTCTGTGAAGTGAGAATCCAAAGAAAATGGAAGCTAGAAGCAAGGCTTAACCACATGGTCTTTGGTTTCCCAACCACAGTCATGCAGATGTTTGGTGACTTTTCCTGAAAAGGGGGGAAAAAGTGTTTGAAGGAGCTGCACTGTTTTTAGATTTGTGTTAGATTTATCTGCCTGTCCCTGGGTGAGTTGGCTTGCTTGACTTTTGGTCTCTTTAAGAGGCGGTTGTGCTATCTTTAGACCTGCATCAAGCGCTGTTGTTGGTTTTAAGATCTTCTCCTTTGACTAGGGTCGCAGTGTGCCTCAGCTGCTCTGTGGTCATTAAGGTCTGGGATACAGTTACAGATAAAATGACCGTAAAGATGTTTTACAAACTATCTGTGTCCATGTCATATTGTATTTGTGCTACTTTAGTATACATCTTATAACTTCCTGTAGAAAATTCCTTAAACTGCTGTTCAAGTTCAAACTTCAAGTAGGTCTCAGTCTGAGAAGTACCACACAGTGTTCTTGTTTTATGACCTTATTTTCTATGACCATTTTTTTCTTTGGGGATATTCCACTTTTTCCAAGTCAAAACAGCCCTGGTGTGTGATTTAAAAAAAAAAAAAAAAAAAATTTCTTCTTCATGTATAACATTTTTCCGTCTTTGTGTGGAAAAATAGAGTAAATTGTTTTTACAGCTTGTCAGATTTGTAAATGATAGGGGCAGAACTCTTTAATGTGATGTAACTTTCGTTATGATGGCTTAAGGAAGTGTTGGTGAGCGTTTCCATTACCTGCTGGATGGACTTTACTGGAATTGAGGCGTCCGGGAAGCTCTGTGCTGAATTCATCAGTCCTGATCTGGTTTCCTGTGCTGGGTTGCTCATTGACTACAGCTGTGTCATCAGTCACATTATCTTGAGGTATTAGCGAGTCCAGAATGAGGTATTTGTGCCAACAAGGCTTGCGGTGAGTGAACGGTAGTAGCTTCTAAAAAGTACTCAGACTCCCTTTCCTTCTGTACAGAATCTTAGTTGTGGATCCGTCCAGACAAAGGGCACATTCAGGTAGTTTTTCATGGAGCAGCTAGAAGATCTTCACTCTTTGCCAGTAAAAATGTGTTTCTTTTAAAAAAAAAAAACACATCTTGGTATGATGAGACAACAATGTTCTTTGTAGTGCAGAAGCACCAAAAGTGCAAACTCTATACTATTTGACCACTGCTTTTCTCAGTGAAGCAGAGTAGGAGAGAAAGATAGAGATCGAGCCTTCACTGTGAAGTAAATCAAAGTTTCTGGCAGTTTCTGATGGTGGCAGTCTGGACATAGACTGTAACCTCATCACCTGCTGCTGGTCACTGTGGAATAATTTGTAATCCATCTGCTTACTGTTGCTCTGTTAAAACACTTATGATACGCTCTCAGGGAAAAGGGGGTGTCGTAGGTGGTACACTCAGGGTTTTTCTTAAGTTTGGGAACAAATCTGTGCCATATTCCATTGCAGTTTTATTTTTACATTGAACTAGCTTTATACTTTTCGTATACTTTTAATACACTGCGAAGTTCAAGTTCACTTTTTCCTTGGGAAAGTGAACGTGGTTTTACTTTTAAAGTAATTTAAAATCCACAGTTTAACATTAGGGACTATGTTGTACCTTTTGAGGGTATGTTTACAATATGTTGAACAATACTGGTCTTGTTTGGGGTGTGCTAGTACAGTTAAATGTTTTTGACAAATTAGATGTTGAGTTTCTTGAATAAAGTGTCACTTATCAGTTATAGAACAAGCATCATATGATGGGATTCACACCATCTTTTCTGGCTCTATCTACCAACATGCGTGTTGAAATATGTAGGCATTCTGCGAAGACATTCAGATTTGCCCACATGACCACTTGCTATCACTCTGGCCTAGCTCAAGAGATATGTGGAATGTGTGTCCTACATTACAGGCCTCTTTCAGATGTCTAAAAGGACTTGTGAGGGTTTTGAAAATGTATGTGCCTTTGTGTACTCAGTGGATAGCAGGTAGATAAAGAAAAGAGTAGGGAGTGCAAGACAAGAAGTTGTATAAAGGTTGAGCTATTCCTTCTTTCTATGACCATGCACTTGCCATTCAGAAAATAACCTCTGTGTTGTCTGTTGGTATACTCTGTTATATTAATGTTGCCGGTTGCTAATTTTGACCTGTATCATCTCTGGGAATTTGTAGAGGGAGTTTTATTTAAGGATGCAAGTCCTGTTGGTACACACTATAAATAACCCACATTCTATACTGGACTCCGTACTCTATGCTGTTAACTCATATCATTTCTGCTCCAGAAGGAAATGAAATGGAGAGTTTTTACTGTTTCTTCTTAAAGCTGGAAACACCAAACAAACAACAACAAAAAAAGGGGGCAGGTGTGGCCTAATGGTTAGAAAAGAGGTCTTGTGACCAGAGGGTTGCCAGTTCAGGGAACTTGTGAGTGGTGGTTTCCCCCTTCCACATCCATGGCTGAAATGCCATTGGGCAAAGCACCCAAACCCTGCCCCTACAGATGTGCAGCCCACTGTTCCTGCTCCTGGTGTATGTTCACGGGGTTAACTGATGAGTCAAATGCAGAGGACAAAGCCAAATTTCACACACACCAAAAAGTTCTTTCACTTTCACTTTAAAACACCTTTAGCCTTAAAGTTCTAACCCGATTTAATGTTTTGTTTTGTTTTTCTATGTTTAGTACTAGACTAAAATACAAGCAGCTCTAATGCTTGATTGTTCCTGTGTCTTGGAAGTTGCTTTGGATAAACGCATCAGCCAAATGAATAAATGTAGACTTCCTAAGCATACCACAAGGACCTTTTGGAAAATTTGAAATGTAAAATGGAAATGTAAATGGTTGTCTTTTCTGTGTTTACAAATTATATATTAGGCAGCAAGTGAACAGTTTGTGAAGTTAACGTTTTGGAAGCAGGAAATAGGAGAGAGCATAAGGATCTGAGAGTCAGATTGTGGTGGCAAGAAGACTTGGTCAGATCATCTTCAAAATGGCAGGTTTTGTGGGTTGTGTCTCGTATGTATGGTTAGTACCTACCAAAAAAATGTTTAAAGAAAGGAGAACTGGTGAACTGGCATCACGGTCATGGGAGCCCAAGGATCACTGATACGTTTGGGGAGAAAGGACAGCTCAAAAAATGCATGCTATGATTGAAAGGTGTCAAAGTGCACCACAGTTAGATCTGTTTTTCGCAGAATGAGAGTGACCTACTCAACATTAACCAAGTGGTTTTAATGTTATGGCTGAATGTTGTATGTGCTATTCATGTGGTTTTCCATGTCTGAATGTCTGTCCAGCTTCATTAATTAACAAAGAACGTTGCAGTATTTCATTAGTGCACAAGACTTCTCATTGGACGGAGAGGGAGCATGAATAAAGTAAGTCAAGTAAACCAAAGGTCAGAAGTACCTTTATCTAGTCCTACCCACAGACAGCTCTCTCCCAGTGCCAACCCATGCTGAACCACGTCTCTACCAGCCGTAATGCACTTCTCTTTGATTTTATTACTACTTTTTCTTGTGAAATATTGAGAATATAGTTATAACATTTTGGCCCTCTGGGTAACAAACTTGATAACATGAGTTAAGTAGAGAGCCTCTTATATGTGGTAAATCTTAGTCGTGTTTGAGATTGTGGTTTGGAGAAATCATTTGCAATGCACAAGAACAAAGAAATGGCCACATGGTTTCAGTGCTAGCTAAAAGTAGATTTCTTTTGTGTGGTTGGTAGATGGAGGGTTTAGCCATAGTTTTGTGAGCAGTGACAAAAATGCATATTGTGGTAAAATGCTGCTTGAGTTCTACAGTTTTGTAGTCTCATGCTTTCATCAAATTGAGGATCATAAGGATGGTAGACACTGGCAGCAGGGATGCCCCTGACCTAGAGCAAGTTCAGAGGGAACTTGTGCTGTGGAAGTGCTTTTCTTTTTAAGAAACACAAGGCCTTTTATGTTTTTCACATTTCATTTTCTCCAGCGTTCATCCTCTGTCTCCTTGTTTGTCATCTCCATAAAAGGACACGAGGCATCTGGGAGAGCAGATGTTTGTGAAGATAATGCAGGAGAGCTTTCATTTGAATAGATGCACATGTGAAAGGTATCACTGTCCAGTGCATCCCGTTTGGCTATGCTGTTCATCCCATTAACCTGGAGATGGCTCTTATTTCTTGATACTTTTTCACTTTTCGTTTACTCCCTTGTTTGTTCTCAGTCCACGAGCAGTGTCTAGACTGAGAATTGTTGCAATGCTTCTAAAGAAAGAATATCATGGAATCCCATTATCCACAGACGTCTCTGGATTTCTAGGGCTTTTTTTATGTCCATATGGTGAATGGAAGTTCCAGTCTTAAGATATGTCTATGGTGTAGGGTAACCAATCTTATCCACAAAGAACTCTTATGGAAGGAGGTTTTCATTCTGTACAAGCAGGAGCAAACCAGGTTCCTCTTTTCTAGTCAGTTGGTCTTAGTCTTGTACCAACCAGTTAGTTAAAAGAAGGTTTTAGAACACCTGCATCCTACTGCCTGGCCATTTGCAGACTTTTCTGGTGAGCTAAGATTGGTTAGCTTGCTGCTTGTTTTCAGGGGTTTGGTTGTTAAACTAGACCAGGATCCCCTCTTTCTAAACTGTTCCTGTGTTTTAATGTTTTTTCCCCCTGTGTGTTGATTGAATCAATTCGTTGAAACCATGTTGTTTAATATCTTTGAATGATCTGTGTTTTTATTTCTTGTGATTTATTTCACCACACTGAGAGAGCTAGTGGTCGTGGCTGACTCTCAAATGTGTTTAAGTCAATTGCATTTCGCACAGTCCAAGTGAATTTTAGTTTAATGCAAATTTGTTACAGTGTCATTGTAACCACCCATGCTGTATCAACAAGTTTAGCCCCTATATCTTGGTATCTACAGAGGTTCTGTCCACACAGACGTCTGAATCAAAAATTTTTTTGATATGTGTGGCATCACGTGCGTACAGGTCAAATTTCAACCTTTTTTCTGCTCTTTTGAGCAAATCTGATTGACCACACAGGTTTTCATGATTTGCGTTCATTTGGATGGCCTCAAAAAAAAACTTTGTCTAGAGTTTTTTTCTTGAGGTAAATTTCTGCCGAAATCTGGATGAGTGCTAAGAAATTGTCTTTATTATGTTTACATGCCAATATTTTAATGTTCTAAAGGACTGGATATGTCTCAAGGCCAGTAGCATTGGCAATGTTTCTCTCCCTACGTTATGTATCACAAGGACACCTGGTTACTGCCCCTATAGGTAAACCTACAGAATTACAGCCTTGGCTGCAGGTTGGCGTTGAACAGAGGCAAATGAAAGCAAATGTAATGTCATATTGAAGTCAGTCAGGTGCTGCAACAAAACTCAACCTACGCCTAGTAGCACAGAGCACATTTGTTTGTCCAAGACGCCCATGCGGACAGGGCCTGGCTGAATAGTTCTAGGTTAAATGAGAGTGCTTTTTTATTTTGGCATGATGAGTGTATTGGACAGTGTACATAAACCTTTGTGGAAGCAGTGAAGTCCTGCGGTTTAAAACTTGGAAAGTGTGGACTGGAGCATTGTGGCTGAAAAGGGTAGAGAATGTGTTGGTGATCTCACTACAGTCTCACAGCTACTCACTGGGTGACTCATTCATACCCTTTCAAAAGAAACGGAGAGCTGTTATCTGAAGCCGGAGAGTGGCTCTGTGTTCTGCTGCTTTGCTCCCTTACGCGCCAGACTTCGGTGTAAATGTCAGATGAGTTGCATGTTTTCTGACAAACCCGATTCGATGAAAAATTGACTAAAACCAAAGAAAATAGACTTGGCTCCTTCTTCAACTCGGTGGCTCAAGGTTAACAGGTATAATAAACAAACCACTTGTTAAATTCAATATCTGAAGTTAATTATCAACCTGATAATTACTTCCAAATTTCTTATATTCTCTTTCTCATTTGGCTTTTTCCATATTTCCTTAAGTTAATAGTAATTCATGGAAATTTTATCTAGTTTATCTCAGCCAGGATATCCTGGAGCCCAAGATCCCTCATGAATTCATTCATTCATTCATTTA
Organism: Arnoldichthys spilopterus; assembly: GCA_037974385.1. Lineage (NCBI taxonomy): Eukaryota > Metazoa > Chordata > Actinopteri > Characiformes > Lepidarchidae > Arnoldichthys > Arnoldichthys spilopterus. The sequence goes on from JBBPDA010000025.1 coordinate 16,822,831, forward strand.
TTCAATTCCAACCCTGCGTGCTGGTCCGTGTTGTTAAACCCAGTTTGTTCCACACACAGGCACACTTTGGTCATGATCGACCCAAGAATGGGCTTTTCCACCTGGGACAGGTAAATTAATTGGTACAATGTAACGTAACCACCTGGCGATTTTACTGTGTGGCTTATAGGGTGCGATTGCAGGCTTGTGACTAAAGTTTCACGCTGATTCACGCTAAGATTCAAACACACAAACCCTCTGATTCTAGCCCTTCCCCCATCTTCCGTTTGTCACTATGGTGATCGTATGGTGGGTGATCGTACAGGGGGTCTCTCTCTCTCTGTGCCTCTGTCTCTGTCTGTCTCTGTGTCTCTGTCTCTCTCTCGCTCTCTCTCTGTCTCTTTCTCTCTCTTGCCCTCTCTCGCTCTCTGTCTCTCTCTCACTCTCTCTCGCTCTCTTTTTCTCTCTTTCTTTCTCTGTCTATTTCTCTCTCTGCTGATCACACATTTTCCTGTTGGGGTCACACAGGTGTTTAATTCCTCTCATGTCTGTGGTTCTTCCCTCTGAGTCCCTGCTGAGTTCAAATGCTAATCTACTATAATGTGCACTAAGATCCTAACACCAAATCTCTCACTCTTTCTCTGTCTGTCTGTTCATCAATCTATCTGTCTATTCTTTTATTTTCTCTCTCTCTCTCTCTCTCTCTCTCTTTCTCTCTTTCTCTCTTTCTCTCTCTCTCTCTCTCTCTCTCTCTCTTTCTCTCTTTCTCTCTTTCTCTCTCTCTCTCTCTCTCTCTTTCTCTCTTT
>JBBPDA010000025.1:16836948-16850373 GCA_037974385.1 Arnoldichthys spilopterus
TATATAATACATACATACATACAAAAAAAAGCTGCACCTGATCTATTTCAACTATTGTGACTTTTCAAATACATATACAAAATATAAGTGAACCTGTGCATTTTTAAGGTGTCCTTGAATATCAGCTTTAACTGAAACTTTTGCTTCTCTTGCTCATCTACAGAGACAACTACACTCTTCAGATCAACCCCAACTCAGGGCTCTGTAATGAAGATCATCTCTCATACTTCAAGTTCATTGGCCGAGTAGCGGGCATGGCAGTTTATCATGGCAAACTGTTGGATGGTATGTTCAAAACTTTACTTATTAGTAGTTAGTCTAATGCTCTAATGAACATGTCATCATCTGGTCCAAATATGCTCTCAAACTGGTAATGAGGATCTTTTAAGAATGTAATTTACTGTGTTGTTTTTTTTGTTTTAAAGGCTTCTTTATTCGACCCTTCTACAAGATGATGCTGGGGAAACAGATAACGCTGAATGACATGGAGTCAGTGGTCAGTCCCACTCTACAAACATGACAACAAAAGCCTTTTAGAAAGGGACAGAAATGACAAACTAGAAACAATTTTAATGTATAAAATGACTATAATCCGCTAGCCCTGTGTAATGTAATGTTGAACTAAGATAGTAATAACATGTAGTATATATTTATGTAGTGTATGTATAAAGTATATAAAATATCCAGATTAAAATTATAAATATTTAAAATTAAATAATAATTAAATGATAATAAATAAATAAATTAAAATTGCTTATTATAAATATTTTAAAAAATTACCAAAAATATCTAAAAATGTTATGTAGTTTATAATGATGTCTTTGTTGTACAAGTCATTATTGAATATAAAGATTATGCAAAACCTTTACATTTTAGTGCATAACTATGTATGAGGTGTGTGTGTCTCTCTCTGTTTCTTTGTAGGACAGCGAATACTACAACTCGCTGAAGTGGATTTTGGAAAACGACCCAATGGAATTGGACTTGCGGTTCTGTATTGATGAAGACAACTTCGGACAGGTAGCCACAACTTATGCGTTATTGCAGGACTTAATATCACATGCCATGAAAACATGTTCCAGTCTGTGCTGCTCATGTCAGTGAATTGATCTTTTACTGTTTTTAACTTTTTACCTTAAATTCTTTCAGACATACCAGGTGGATCTGAAACCAAGCGGCTCAGATATGGTCGTCACTAATGACAACAAAAAGGAGTACATCGAGTAAGCCCTTCAGTCTCAAGACTCCGTTTGATGGCTTTACAGAAACAGTTTTGTTCAGTTTATTTTGATGATCCTCCATTGATGATCCAAAGATATTTTGTTACAATATCTTGTGAAATCCAGGGTCTGATCAACAGCATAATTTATATATAGTTTATTTAACCTATTATTTAGTTACATTTAATTGATCCTATATTTTATTGAAAATTGAGACAAACACACAGACAAACTAAGCATTTACAAAGCATCTGAATTGAAAGTTACTATTTGCCATTTTGAACACACCCCATCACACTACAGTGAAATGTGGCCTCTTTAACATGGTCTTCACATGCTCCATCCACATGTGGAGCGCTGAGCAGCTATCAGCAAGGCCCGGGAAGCAGTGTAGTAGGATGGCACCTTGCTCAAGGGTACCTCTGTGGTACCTGGAACAGGACTTGAACCTGAGACCCTTTAATCACATGCTTTAAGTCTTTAACCACTAGGCTACCACTGTCTAGAGTGACCCATCCAAATAATTTCTGAACTTTTCTGCATTAATCTAATACTTTTTTGCTCCTTTTCAACAGCCTGGTCATACAGTGGAGGTTTGTTAACAGGGTCCAAAAGCAGATGAATGCCTTTATGGAGGTAAAGAACCATGCCAATGAAAGTCACATCTTAATTTAAATGCAGTCCTGCCAATAGGTGGCAGTGTGTCCTAAAGATTGTCCTGTGGCTCAGTGGTCAGAAGATGAATGTACTGCTTTTGTCAATATTTTGTCTAAATGGGTATAACATTTATAATTTTTTTACAGGGATTCACAGAGCTCATCCTCATCGACTTGATAAAAATATTTGATGAGAACGAGTTAGAGGTAACACCTCTTTATGCATACACACACATTACACCATGCTAGCAGAACAATATTATGGTTTGTTTGTTTGAATGTTTTAAACATGGACATTGATTTAAATGCTCAACAAAGAACAAGAGCCACATTACAGAAACATCACAGCTTTGCTTATCTGCTTAGTAACTATGACGATCTTAGCTAAGATCTTATTTAGGACAGCAGCTTATACAAAATCACATTTTGTAGAGTGATTACCTTATCCACTGATGGGCAAGAAGAATTACAGAACCATCCTAACCTATATCCCCCCAATATTGTTCTAACTTAAGGACAGTTCAATGACATCTTTCCTTCTGTTTTTCCTCTGTTAGTGTGTTCTATTCAGACATTTAACCTTCCTTGAAAGGCAACTCTAAATGCAAGCATCATAAACTAGCTAGTATTTATTAGTAGGAATGGGACATTTGAAATATCAGAATTTCAAATTAATAGCCATATGTTGCACAGACAAACTACTTTATATTGTGTCATTCATCCAAAGAATCACTGTTCCATATCTCCCCTTGTGCAACTTGTTTGTTGCATTATGTAGTGGTATTTACTGTAGACATCTTCATTTTTCTTGTTCATCCATTTACCACCACTGCAATGCAGTTGTAAAATACTGGTTTCCACTAGGGGAGCCAACAACAAAGATTTAAAAGTCCCACATTTTATATTAAGTATATATGAGTATTAACTATACACCAAAAAGTTCCTTTATTAGGCACACTTACCTTGTATCTTGTACCATTTTATCATCTCCACTGACCATATAAAGGCATTTTGTAGCTTACAGTTACAGACTGTAGTGCAATCTGTTTCTCTGCATCAGTTGTTAACCCCGTTTACCCCATTCATCAATAGACAGGACTCCCATCCAGTAAGCAGATAGTATTTGGGTGATGGATCATTCGAAGTACAGCAGTGATAACACTGACGTGGTGGTGGAACGTTAGTGTGGGTGTATGTGTGGCACATAGTGGGTCTCACAATAGTGTAGCTGTAGCTTTTGTAAATAACATAAATAATTAATAAACTACAAAGTGCATCTAAGTGGAGCTGATAAAATGGACAGTTACTGTAAATACATGGTTTTTCTACCTAATAAAGGGGCTTATTGATTTATGGGTTTTAAGTCAGTGTTTATTAGCAATCTCACTATGTCACTACAAACCACTGCTGCTGCTGCTGCTGCTGCTACTACTACTACTACTACTACTACTACTACTACTACTACTACTACTACTACTACTACTACTACTACTACTACTACTAATAATAATAATAATAATAATAACAATAATAATTTTTAAAAAATGATTATAATAATCAAAAATAATCATCATAATCATTACAAAAAATAGCAGTAATAACAGCTTCTTCTAATCATGTGAGCTGCTATTATTATTATTATTATTATTACTATCATCATCAGTATAGTTAAATAAAATGTGACTCTTATTGTGATAGCACTGACAGATATCTGTAATTGAATTTGTGATCTTCAATCAGAATCAGAAAGCTTTATTGATCCCGGACGAAATTGCTTATGCTACAACTTCACAGAGAGACAGACATACAGCAAGTGCACAGGGAGACAGACCTACAGGCACTGAGAATGTGTTAGATCTTAACTCTTAGAGTCCATCTTCAGCTCCATACTCTCAACTACAGAACACACACATTAGATTGATAGAAGGTACTGAATAATTCTTTATTTCCTAATAAGGTCTTGATCGCTCATAACCGGGATAAAGCCACTGTGATTAATGACTGACTATGTTAAAGTGCTTGTGGTTAGTCAATAACATTAGCAGCTGTTCTAACTGAAAACAAGAATTGACATGGGCACACGTTTGGCTTCACTGTTTTGTTTAAGTAATTGTATGTTAATATCTTTGTGGAAGTACCTGCTAAAGTATTTACATTAATCATAAGCATTAAGGGGTTAACTTTATTGTTTTGCAGCTGCTGATGTGTGGTCTAGGGGATGTGGATGTTAATGACTGGAGGCAGCACACTGTTTATAAGAATGGCTACTGCCCAAATCATCCAGTCATTCAGTGGTTCTGGAAGGTAGGCCTGTTTGTATGTGCTGTTCCTGTGCATTATGTGCCTCTTTGTGTGTTTTTGTGCATCTGTGTGATTAAGTCAGAAAAAAAGTAATTATTTTTAGGGCTTAATGTTAGTGACCCATTCCAGAAGTGTCTGTATGCGTGTGCATGTGTGTGCGCGTGTGGTTGTGGTGGTGTGTGTACCGATCTGTATGGGACAGGCACACATTGCAGTTCAAAGTCTTTTTGATGTGATGCTCATGCAGTGTTTGCTCTGATGAAAGAGCGACTGAGTACATCAAAACTGCCTTATCAGCAGACTGGAGACAGACCACACACACACACACACACACACACACACGTGCAAATACTCACGTCTGTTTTTAGAAGAAGTCTGCTTCCAGCACCGCAACTTCAAGAACTCATTGTTCACTTGATGCATAATATATCCCACCCCCCTAAGAGGTGCCATTGTAATGAAATATCTCCATAGTCAATGTTATTCACTTCACAAGTCAGTAGTGTTATGGCTGATCCATGTATTCATATCCAATACTGTTAAGGTGTTAATTGAATGTCACCAGTTAACTGTAACATTTTTTCTCATTAAAAAAACTACAACTTTGTCTATATGGTATGTAGGCAGTGTTACTCATGGATGCTGAGAAGAGGATTCGTTTGCTGCAGTTTGTCACAGGAACATCCAGAGTGCCCATGAATGGCTTTGCTGAGCTCTACGGTGAGATCACCAAACATGTACACACTTCGGTCTGCTTCATCCAGTATTTAGTATTTTCAGTACAGTGTGAAAGCTTAGATTTTATTAATGAATTATTGCATGTGTTATATGGAAATTGAGTGCATGCAGAAAAGCCTGTTGTAACGATTGTATTTATGTTAAACTCTGTCATTTTGCTACGCCCTGCCTTCTGTTGTAGGTTCGAATGGGCCGCAGCTGTTTACCATTGAGCAATGGGGGACGCCAGACAAACTGCCCCGTGCTCACACATGGTAAGATTTGCTCAGCTTGGACTTCAAACCAGGGCAACTTCAGTCGTGGACAAAAATAAAGACAATATTAGGGCCTCGAGACTAATGCAGTTCAATCGAGGGTGTGGTGACAATTTGCACAATGCTAATTCTACATAAGCTTCCATTTCTTGTTCGCCATGTTAGCCTCATAACCCCCATGCAAACAAAAGAAGCTAACCTTAAGCTAAAGAACCAAATATATTGGGGGGGGTTTCGCAAAACTATCCCTTAATTCTGTTTTTTTTGTCCACAGCTTTAACCGGCTGGACCTGCCAGCCTATGAGTCGTTTGATGATCTGAGGGAAAAACTGCTGATGGCAGTGGAGAATGCCCAGGGCTTTGAGGGAGTGGACTAGAGAGACTAAAAGAAGGCCAAGAAAATATCCAATCTGCCAACACAGACTGTATACACACACACACACGCACGCACGCACGCACACAAGCTGCCATTGTATGGTCCAACCCAAGCGCCTGAAGCAGCATTATCAGAACAGTAATGCATGTGTCCATGTGCCGAGGAGCCAGTGCAGGCTCGCATAGACACATTGAGACTTACAGTAGACAATATAGCACTCAGCAGAGTCCTTTAAAACTGCTCTCCTCTCTTCTCTTCTCCTCTCCTCTTCTCTTTTCTTCTCCTCTCTGGTGCTTCCTCTTTCTCTGTCTCCATCTTTTTTTCCCCTCTTCTATCTGAAATCCTTCTATGCTTTCTTTCTTTATTTAGTCTCTCTTACTCTCTCTTTTTACTTTTAGTCTTCTCTTTCTTTATTTCCCATGCTTTGTCTCTTTGGTCTCTTATGGTCATCTCCATTTTTTTAATTCTCTCTCTCTCCCTCCCTCTTCTAACGCTCACTTTTGCTCTTGCTATCTCAAAGGCAGAGATTTTCTCAGATATATTTCTATGTGTCTCTCTTTACTAGCCTCAGATGAGCATGGCCTTGAAGAAGAAGAAGAAAAAAAAACACTTTTTCATTTTGTGTTTTTATAAATCTATTGGTAGTGTAAATGCAGCCAATGGGGAACTACAGTCACCCTTATCAGGTTTAACCACCAGATTACCTTAGGAAAAACAGCCGATCACAGGACGAAGAGCAACTCCTCATCCTCACTCCTCCTCTTCACTCCTTCAGCAAGGATTATTGTCTTTTTTATCTTCCTTTGCAAAGCCAAGAAGGAAACGGATGTTCATAATCATTTTTAAATTTTTATTCTGATCATTGTTTATTATGATTATATTCTCATGCTTGTTGAGGAGTACGCCAACATTTGTACTGATAATGTGGTTTACAATTTTAGAAAATGTTATCAGAAAAAATATCATTCTTAATCTGGCCAGTCCGTAACAGAATGAATATCATCGATATTGTGGGCAAAAAACATGATCAATGTGGTTATTGTAGTGCTAAAACTGGCATGAACTTGTATCTCTGTGTTTTTGATATGATTACGTAGTAATTATAATAATGGAGCTACTTACTTTTTCTGCTCAGACCCTGGAGAAAAGGGGGAAGACCAATAAGACATGTAAATGAGTTCGGTTTTCTTCACAATTGTATTATCATTATTATTATTATTATTATTATTATCATTATTATTATTATTATTATTATTATCATTATTATCATTATAATGCTTATATAATGCTGTAAATTAGTTTTTTGGGGGGCTTTTAATTCTGTCACTGTATGTATTAAAGCTTCTGTAAGTATTAACATGAATGAAAGGTTGAAGATGTCAACGTTTTGACTGGGTAATGATAAAGTGCTTTTAGTACAAAACACTCCCATCTTTCTTTCTCTCATTTCTTTAACTCTTGCTTTTTCTTTTTTTCTCCTCCCTCATTTGTCTATTTCCATTCTAAACACCACTGAACCTATAAGGGCACTTTAACAGTCACTCACGAGGGTCGTGGGTTTGACGTCTATTTTTTATTAACTTGAATGTGACTTTACTATATTTTTTGGTCTGTTCAGAGCACTCAAATACCTGGTGCAATATCTGCATTCTTTTTTCTGTCAGCTGCTAACATACAAAGCGCTCAGTTGTGGAGCAAGGCTTTCAGACGATGCTAAAAACTGGCCTTCGCCATGGCTGTTCCGGGTTCAGTTTTGACCCTCGTGCAGATGAAGAGCAGGCCTAAATTAGGTCAAAGCTGACTCTGGATCAGTGCTCGTAGGCCTCTTGACTGTTTCTTTTCTTGCCAGCTCTCTCTTCTCTTCCCCTTTTCTCTTTTCTGCCACTCTGTTCCCAAATGTGGCTTGATAGATTTTGTGAGTTTCTTCCTCCTGCTGTTCTTTTTGTTTTACTTGTTTTCTTTTTGCAGGATGCTGTTGTTTTTTGTTTTTGTTTTGTTACTTCTTTTTTAATTAATGGGGAATTGTTCGCCTTGTTTTGATTCCTCGTCCCACGAGCCCTTGCGATTCGTATAACTTGGTTCAAATTAAACTGAAGAATGCAAACTCCAGCTGTTCACGCTCCTGTCTGCATTTATTCCTGATTTGTTCCAGTGGTGGAATCGGTTTAGGAGATAGTCCACTACTAATTAAAAAAAAAAAAGTATAAGCACAGAATATTAGAAGTAATTATGGGTTTAAGGTATATAATATTAAAGTACTAGGGATGCACACCAATATCTGAATCATATCAGTATGGGCAAATTATTTGATTGATAAACTGACATCCAAGTTTCTGCATGGTTTTAAATGTTTATTATTATTTGTGTATCAGTATTGACAGTTCCATAGAAAAAAAATATTAGCTTTTGGCATCTACCTACACACCATACATCATGCTTACCTATACAATGCAAAAATATAAAAATGTTTATTTTAAGTTATGGTTACAATTGTGCTTTACGGTTATATGTGAAAGTATGGTCATTTGTTCTAATGACACATTTTGTTGATTTTCTAAAATGAAAAAAATATCACATCCATTACAGAGAGCAACCTTACATAGATGAGCAAAATTTTACCTCTCCAAACATCTATTTCAAACAGCAGCAGGGTTGGTGTTCATAAAGCAGTCCTAAGGAGGACTTCTGATTCTTCTGTTTTTATGACTGTCAGTTCACAAAAACTGATTCTAGATCAGCACTCCTAAACCTCTGTTGCCTAAAAAAGATGTCCACTATGTCCAGGTACACAGTGAAATTTTGTTCATTTTTATAGCACACAGTATGTCATACAGTGTCCTAAACCACATTCACAAGTCAGCTGCACCTTAATGAAGAACTGGGTGCAAGCTGAGAGAAGTTATCCTCATAGTTCCAGTGAAACATTTGGACTCCAAACATGTCTTGGATGAATTACTGCATCTGGGGTAAGTGACAAATTGTTTAAATTTGATTTATCAACAAACTACTTCTTTAAAATCTTCACCCCCAACTGAATTGAGAAGTCCAGTCCAGTGAGAAACAGCAGAGCAGCGGTAAGTTTCACAGACATTCATTATAAGTAGATGTATAAATGATTCCGGCTTTATTTCTATGGCCTAAACATCAGTCAGTGTTAAACTAAAATATTAAGTTTGATGGCACGTCCATGCATTAAACTATTAAAACAGACTCATTAATAAAATTTTCATACCAATTTGATCTTTAAATGACTATGCAGATCTATTCACATGTAGCAGAATTCACATTCCCTTTACACTTGCTAGATAACTTTAACATGTGCATTTGTGGCCAAGGCTATTTACAGACATGCAAATGGACCAAGTTTTATACAAATAATTCATACCCAAATGCTGAGAATATAAGAGCAAATTTAGAATATAAGTATGCTATATAAATGAGGCCCCCTGATTAGTCAAGAGTATCAGTGTGTCTGAAATGAAAAACCACCACTTTTGATCTTTTGAAAGATTATAGTATATAACTATTAATTTCAGTTTTTCAGAAGCTTGACAGCATTTTAATGACACTTGTTTTAGTTTTAGACATTTTAAAGCTTTATTTTCTTTGCAGTAAAGATATATTTACTAAATTCTCTTGAACATTTAACTGACAAACGTACAAATACAATGATTCTTATTGGTTTTACTGACCAACTTGACTATATTCTGTAAATATAAACACATTTTTAATTTGATGTCTGCAACACACTGAAACGCAAAATAAGTTTATACTTATATTTAAGTTCCACCATATTGAAAGGTTCCACAATTAGCAGGTGAGCTGGAAACAAGTGAGGGGTTCATGATTGGGCTTAACCTAAGGGGTTAGTCTTTGCAAGGAAACTGTGGCTTAACACTTTGTGCCAAACTTGTCAGTTAGAGTATTTCATAATGCAAGAATACAAAGAACAGAGGTCTTTCATCATCTACTGTACATAATATTGTGAACGATTCAGAGAATCGCTGAAAATCACTGTTAAATGTGCATGACCTTCGAGCATTCAGAAGGCCCTGCATGAGAAATGGTCTTGCTCCTGTGATAAATATAGCCACATAGGCTCAGGAGTAGGCTAGTTCAGCAAACCACTGACACTTAACACAGTCTGCCACTACATCAAGAAATGCATCTCTTATGCAAAAAGAAAGGCCTTACATTTACATTTAAATTTACATTTACATTTATTCATTTTGCTGATGTTTTTATCCAAAGTGACTTCCAAGCTACAGAAACAAATCAAGTATTTTAGTTGCATAGGACAACATTGAAGTGAGTGCTACAGAGAAATCCAACATGTTCCTCATAGTCATAAAATACAAACAGCAAGTGCTACAATAAGAATTATAAGTGGAACATTACTATCTGGGAAACATTATCTATGGAGTTATAGGTGATCCATCAAATCTATGCTAAAAATTTATTACAACATTTAAAATTATGATTTAAAAAAATTATTTATATATTTGTCTAAAATATATTTTAGTAATGAAGGAAAATAAAACATTGACCCTTTCTTTCGTAGGACAGCCTGCCTTATTTCTCAAACCACATAATGTCTTGCAATGCAGTTGGGAAACTGCACCTCCCTCGTATTGACAATGGACTGAAACTTAAGGCTGGTCAGTGCTCAGCAATGTCAGGTTGAGATGTACTGCACTCCATGTTTGACCAGCCAGTCAGCCCCAAGTAGAGCAGAGGCCAAATAAACAAGGGCAAAGCCAGTGTATCAGGTCAAGTTGTGGAGGGTGGGGGAAATTTTGAGCAGACAAACCCATTTCATGTAAAACGCTTGTTGATATGACCTTTCTGCAGATTGCAACTGGGCAAGTCTGGCCCCATTCAGCTTTTGATCTAGTTCAAGGCCTCCGTGTGTTTTCACTGTACACAGCAGGCCATTGCAGAGTTGCACAATGTCAAAAGCTAACCACACATCCAAAAACAATTTTAAAAAAAATGAATATGTACAGTTTCTCAAACTAAAACAGGTTTCAGTATCATTAAAATTTAGCTAGGAAAAAAAAATGAAATCAATACATTTTCCTAGTAAATGGGCCAGGGTCTCTGTGCAGATTCTAGTATTTTCACCCACTGCAAGGTGAAGTTAATTGGGTTCATCTGGAGCTTATCAGCCTCAAGGACGAGCAAACACATACAGCTCCAAAGCACGTGGATTCTAAGAAAAAGTCCACCCACATTTAGATACACCTCTCCCCCTTGAACTTGGACAAACTATTAGCCCCATGGCCTCTTTCCAAGGTTTAGTGTCCCACCTCAGGTGCTGGACATGACTGTTAATGTCTTGACCTCTTGACTGTGGTTGGCTTGTATTGTTCTGTCCTTTCCTATGAATGGCAAACATTGCTCCACCTACAGTGCTGGGTATGTTTGTCAGATAATGTACTGCCTCCAGTACTGGGTCTGACTAAAGGTGTCCTGCATCCTCTGTTGGGTTTGGCTAAAAGTGCCACAACCTGTGTGTTGGGCTTGAATAACAATTTGCCGCTCCCTGTAATGGGTTTGACTAACAATGTTTTGTCTACAGAGTTGGGTTTGATTAACAATATCCTCTCTCCTGTAATGGGTCTGACTAACAATGTTCTGCCTCCTGTACTGGGTTTGATTTGCAATGTCCTGCCTTCTATAGAAGGTATTACTAGCAAGATCCCGCCTCCTCTCACTGGTTTGGATAGCAAGATCCCGCCTCCTCTCATGAGTTTGACCAACAACCTTCCACCTCCTGTTGTGGGTTTGATTAACAGTGTTCCTCCTCCTCTACTGGGTTGGGTTAGCAGTGTTCCTCCTCCTCTGCTGGGTTTGGTTAGCAGTGTTCCTCCTCCTCTGCTGGGTTTGGTTAGCAGTGTTCCTCCTCCTCTGCTGGGTTTGGTTAGTAGATTTCCCCCTCATGTGCTGGGTTTGACTAACAATGTTCCACCTCCTGTGCTGGGATTGATTTACAATGTCCTGCCTTCTATAGAAGGTATTACTAACACGATCCCGCCTCCTCTCACTGGTTTGGATAAGATCCCGCCTCCTCTCATGAGTTTGACCAACAACCTCCCACCTCCTGTTGTGGGTTTGATTAACAGTGTTCCTCCTCCTCTACTGGGTTGGTTTAGCAGTGTTCCTCCTCCTCTACTGGGTTGGTTTAGCAGTGTTCCTCCTCCTCTGCTGGGTTTGGTTAGCAGTGTTCCTCCTTCTCTGCTGGGTTTGGTTAGTAGAATTCCCCCTCATGTGCTGGGTTTGACTAACAATGTTCCACCTCCTGTGCTGGGATTGATTTACAATGTTGTTCCTCCTATGCTGTGTTTGATTAGCAGTGTTCCATATCATGTGCTGGGACTGGTTAACAATGGTCATTCTCTTGAGCTAGTTTGGCTAACATTCCTCCTCCTTTTTTTGATTTGGCTAGCAATGCCAGACCTGAAATGGGTTGTTCCTCTTCCGGCGCTGGGTATGGCCAGTAATTTCTGCCTGTGCTTGGATAATCTAATTAATATCTCTTGCTACAAGGCTTTATTAGAAGGATAGACCATCTGGGCGGGGTTTCCCACTGCCATGCAAATGCAAGTGGCCAATACAGCCAATCAGATTCTACTACATTTAGTTCCACAGAACTTTTTTCTAGTAACCGGGTATGCTGTCCAATCTCATTCCAGGAAACTAGATACTACAAGCCAGTCCTGGTGTACATGATGTAAAATTTACTTTTGACATCCTTAGTCCATACTTGACCCTGAACAGACTAGTTCCATAGATAATTCAAGACTAAAACAAGGCTACATTTTTCCTATGTTTTTGTTCCATTAAATAGCTTTGTTTTCTTTCTAATTCTTACTACAGTATTTTAGATGTTTGCCAAAATGCTTCTGTTAATGAATGATTGTAGGCCTTTCAGGAGGCCTTTTTCCACACATACACCTAATTTTTGGAGTCTACTTGTGCACAAAGATTAATAAATCTAAATATCTCCATAACCTACAGAAGGGCCTATATTATGTAGAGAAATATTAAATAACTTTTTCAATATTAGATGTTTAAATTTTTTAAATTTTTTAGAAATATGTACCTTTTAATAATATCAGAAACTATTCATTTGTCTTGGTTTCCTACTGTGTTGGCAGCCTGTAATTCACTGAATTTTGTTTCCTGAATCTGATTAAAAAAAAAACGAGAACCTTTTATTTATTTTTTTATTTTCCAGAAGGCCCTGGTTTTGGGTGAGTGACCTCCTCTCTACATCCCGGCTGATCAATAGCGTTCAGAGCTTATCTCAAACTTCCATTTACTGTTTGACTAAACCCCCTCAGGCCACATAAAGAGGAGCCTGACCAGAAGGACACGGTCAGCAAACAGTCATGAAGCTCAGAGCCTGGAGAGTGGGATTGTACCTCACACATCTGTTGAGAGAGACACTACTGTAGAGTTTGTGTTAGAGTGAATGTGAGCTAGAATGTTTTGTGTGACATTATATGTCCACATGATTTATCAGTGGGACAGACAATTACTATCATTTTTATTGTTGTTATTATTTAGTGATCGCTCATGCACACATGGAGAACAGCATGCTTGATGGTGGCCATCTTTGAATTGGTAAGTTGAATCTACACTTAAAATGTACAATATAATTTAATCTTCAGTAGCTAGACAATACTATTCACGTCAGTCATGTTGATGTTAATATCTACTCAAAGATATTTTAGCACATAATAAAGTATTTAATGAATTATTTAAACCTTATAAAATCTTTATTTTTTTGAGGTTTTTGCTTTTTTATTTAACATAATTTGAAAAAATATATGGTCCAAAAACCACAGGGAATGTGTGTGTGTGTGTGTGTGTGT
>JBBPDA010000025.1:16871900-16905195 GCA_037974385.1 Arnoldichthys spilopterus
GCAGCTATCAACAGCGCCCGGGGAGCAGTGTAGTGGGATGGTACCTTGCTCAAGGGTACCTCAGTAGTGCCCAGGCCGGGACTCGAACCTGAGACCTTCAGGTCTCAAAGGCAGCATCCTAACCACTAGGCTACCACTGAATTTATTGAACAATAAATTCTAAATTATACCAGCAAAATCTAAGGAAAATATCAAGAAATCTGTCCATAAACTGAATCTCAAGAGAAAGTTGGACAGTCATTCTACCAAAGAATGGCTAAAGAAGAATAAAGTTAATATTTGGAATGGCCAATGTCAATGTCCTGAACTTAACCCAGCAGAAATGTTGTTGAAGGACCTGAAGCGTGCAGTTCATGTGAGGAAATCCAGAGCTGATCAGCACTTACTAGGAACATTTTGTTGCAGTTATTTTACCAGATACTAAAGGTTCACTTGTTTTACAGATATGTAATTTTGGATTATTTTCCTCAATTAATAAATAACTTAGTACAAAATTTTTGTCTAATTGTTTAACTGGATTTTCTTATTTTTTAGAATGTAAAAGTTCTGATGATGTTTTAGATCATATCTATGCAGAAATAGATAACTTTCTACAGTTTTCACAAACTTTTAAGCACCATTGTATCCATTACTAGTTGTTTTAGCTATGTGACTAAACATTGAGCACTTTTGTCTAGGTTTACAGATAACAGTGTGTGATTCAGTGGTCAGACATCTGTATCCTTTACTTGCTTTTATGTTTGGAAAAAAAAAACTGAGGCACCAAACATTTACTGCAATTGAGATAAGCTAAAACTATAAAATTGACTTTTTAAAAATAAATTTGACAAAAATCACTTTACTCAAAATCACTCACAGCACTACAGAACAGGACTCATGAGTAGAAATCTTTTGTAAAAGACTAATGGACTAATGAATTAATGACTGTACTCCTGTGTGTGTGTGTGTGTGTGTGTGTGTGTGTGTGTGTACTCACAGGCAGACTACAGTAGATAGGTCAGGAGTGGTGTTGCTGATGCACTCAGTCATAAAGATGCCCAGTGAGGAGTCAGATATTAACAGAGCCGGCACAGGAGGAATGAGAGAGGTCTGTCCCTGTTCAAATGCCTCTACACACACACACACACACACACACACATTAACAAAATTACAGCTGTTATGAGTTTGTTTGTGTCATAGCTTGTTTGACAAATCTACTGTGCTGTAAAGAGAGTGTAAAGTGCAGTGTCTCACGATAGACGACAAGTGTCCTCACTTCCTCTTCCTCACAAGAGTCTGGCACACAAATACCAACAAAGTACTCCACTGCCTCCTGCATGGCAACAAGAACACAGTTAACAACTCAGCAACTCAGTAGACATTCATCTATACAGTGATCAGCTATTTTGATCCCTGTATGTGGGAATAAACTGGGTGCACTCTTTAACATGCTATGTAAATGTGATCATGTGTGTTTTTGAGGGGTTTGGGTGGGCAAGGATTATGCAAACTTGGTCAGGATTTTGCTGATCTATAAGCATCATAATTAAAGGAATCACTCAACCAAAAATCTAATTTACAAAATTTAAAATACGCCCTGATATAGTTGATCAGCCGAGAGATGTTTGGTATCTAAGGTTTGCATAGTTGTGAGCTGGAGTTTATAAATCAGAAACAACATGCTTAAGGAATCAAACCATGTGGAGTTCAGTAATCTCTAAAAGACTTGTCTTTGTGGTTTCTGACACTGTATGGCCAACAGATTGACCAACAGATTATTTTTGGAGTAGAGAGACAATTGTGCAAATATGACATTTTGCCAAATTATTCCTTTAAGTACAGAAAAATGTGTGTATGCGTATGTGTGTGTGTACATGTGCGTGTGTGATGTGTACCTGCTTGAGAAAGACTTGGCAGTATTTTCCTTTGAAACTAGGGCCTTTAACAGAAACACACTCCTGCGGAGATCCAGCTCTATTCAAATTGCCCCCTACCACATCACTGCCCAGCTTCCCAAAGGCATCATACACTGCTCAAACACAGGCCAGAGCTGAGAATTAATCATGTCATTTTAAATTTTCATCATGTTGTCAACATGCATTAAAGTTAAAATAAATAAGTAATAATTGCAGTTAAAATAATAAAGCAATTGTTAAACATTATGTCAAACAGACTTTTGTGCAAGTATTACTGATTAATAGAAGGCAGTGGATAATAAGGACGTTTTAGCTTCTTTTTTGAAACTTGCAACAGTTGGGGCAAGTCTTATCTCTGTAATGTGAGTGTGGCAGATTAACGCACAAAATATTAACATACTACATCATTTTCTACTACCAGGACGTGATGGAGTATTACTATTCCAATGTAAGTTATAACACAATGCAATACTTATACTACAGCTACTTTAGAAGAGAGTTTTTATGGTATACATTACATGTTTACAAACTTGACAGGATAAGCATTAAGTACTGCAACTGGAACACACCTTTGATTTTTGTGAGAATTCTAGCAGCAACATTTTTTTTCAATATTGCACTTGCTTGTTGAACCCTGAGCCACTGAATCTCACATTCAAAAATGATATACCCATAAAATAGCCACAATATTATACATTTTTAGTATATTAATAATACAAAAAATCCACTGGATTTTGCTGTGTGTTTTATAAGTAGACCTTTTCAGTGAGCTTCCTCAACACAAATTACTGTTATTATTGCCCCAAATAATTTTTTCATTGTTTTTTTTTCTAAACTCAGTCTTCATATAAGAACAGAAACATAGTTGTCATGTTGCATGTAAATTATACTACATTTGTGTGTAAGTTTTCCATGCAAATTTAGCATGAAATATCCCATTTACAAATATTTGGTAAAGAGTTATTGTATGTAATATAGATGTATTAACTTTTACATTGTTTAAGATATGTTTTAAATGTTGAAACTGATTGGCAAACAAAAAGAACTAGAGAACACAGAAATGAGTAGATACACAAACAATTGAATTAAACTTTCCTCCCAGATTTTCTATATTACACATGCATCAGTTTACCATGACCCCATTCAGCTCTGCATCTACTTTGTACTAATTATAAACAAGAAAGCACCTTTAATCAAATTTTTTGGCTTCGCAACTTACTCTGTACTGCGTATTCATCGGGTTTGTCTTTCTCTAACTCCATCAGGAAGGCAGCAGTGTCCTGCATGCATTTGACTGTGATGTTGAAGGTTTGGCCTGTGGAGCAAAGGAGAAGGCCAAAGAGTAGAAATAATCCAGCCGTCAGTTTTACCAGTAGCATTGTGACTGCTCTGTTTTTTTCTGAATGGATTGCCACCTTTAAATAAAAAGGAACACATGACCACAGAGATGCTGATGTGTTGTGGTCACGCTTTTGCTGCCTGTAAATGTAGCGTGCAAAATCTGGGCTTTCATGCACAAATGCGAGACCTTTGCTGCCACAAACAAATCTAGCTGCAGTGTAAAGTGCTAAAACTATATAATGCATTAAACGTAAACTTAGTGGGATACGTCAGCTTAAGTGTGACATCTTAAGGAAAAAACTCACTATTGTATTTCCTATAACTATGGTTTAGATGTTAAGATCAAATGAGGAAGTAGCTACAGTGGTATACCAGTTTATTACATCCACCTGCCTACTGGCCATTTGATCAGAAACACCTAACATAAACATTAGGTTTAGCAGCCCCTCTCTATTTTGTCCATCTATAGAAAAGGTCCATCACTAACCAAATATGCACAGCAGTGATACTAGTGACTTGGTTCTGTGTGTGCCTTTGACATGAGCAGAAACTCCTCCACTTTGCTTAACAGGCTCATCTGTTGATGCACAGTTTGCATTAGTCATCCTCAGACCCTTTATCAATGGTCAATTTTTAATCACAGAGCCCCACTTGGCTGCATATTTCGGTCCACTCTCTATCTAGCAGTGCAACACAAACTCTACCACACCAGTACCATTTCAGTTGTCAGTGTGCGTGCTGTGCTGAGAATGGCCCACAACCCAAATAATATCAGGTTTTACGGTGGAATGTAATAAAAAAGAATGTAGGCTACAGTTAGAAACTTTACATATTAGCACATGAAACTGATTGTAAGCGCTCCTCTTTGAGATCAGCCTGGGGCTGTGGTGGCTTGAATCTGCTTAAAGTGTACAACAAAGGCCATTGAGGACATTTGCATGGAAAAATGTGAGGGTTAAGCAGGACATGGACATAGCTGTCACCACAATCAAGTGATAATACGTCAATGTTTGCGTATTCACAGCACAGGTAATACTTCTGAGCCTGGAGGGGGGTGAGAGAGAGAGAGAGAGACAGAGAGAGAGAGACAGAGAGAGAGAAAGAGAGAGAGAGAAAGAGAAAGAGAGACAGGTGATGTGGCCTATGACTCACACATGCTCAATCATCCAACTGCATCATAGCTGTCATGAAGAATGAACCAATCATGTTGCAGAATCTTCACATCTGGGCCTTTAGACAGAATGCTGCCATAGTAACCAGAGTCAGTGGCCAACAATATATTAAGGCTGCGTCATATGGATCAAATGACATTGCAATTGGCAGAAAACTAACTACAAACACACCATTGAACTGAAAACATGATATTGCTCAAGACAAGGTTGCATTATTTACACAAAAATGTATATAGTTTTTTACGTTATATGACTGCTTCAGTTCTCCATAACACAAGCTTTGTCCACACAGCAGGACAAATGTAATTTTTTATATATTTCTGATTTTTAGACCAAATTTTACAGTCAGACTGTAGTCCCATTTTATTGCATGTTCAAAATTACCATACTAATGAGATTCTTAGAACTGGAAGAGACACAAACTGTTTATGAGCCTAAGTCTTGACATGTACCGTTCCTAAGACAATATACACTAGCAGAACAATTATGCTGTTTTTCAAGAACAAGAACTAAATATATGTGGCCTATGTTGCTTTTAAAGCCTTTCAGCTCCAATATATACCAACCAGCCATAACATTTACACCACCTGCCTAATACGAAGTAAGTCCCCCTTGTGCTGCTAAAACAACTCTGACTGTGGTGCACTGTGTGTTCTGAACCTTTTCTATAAGAGTCAGCAATTCTTTTTAAACCACATTAGTTCTTCTATGTGATCAGACCAGACAGGCTAGCCTTCACCAGTTGTCCTTCCTTGGATAATTTTGGTAGGTAGTAACTACTGCAGATCTGCAACACTCCACAAGACCTGCCATTTTGTACATTCTCTAAATCAGTCATCTAGCCATCACAATAAGACCCTTGTCAAAGTGGCTCAGATCCTAACATGCACCCATGTTTCCTACTTTCAGCACATTGACTTCAAGAACTGACTGCTTACTTGCTGCCTATTACATCCAACTCCCTCTTGACATGTGCCATTACAATGAAATAACTATATATAAAATGTTATTTTCCAGTCAGTGGTGTTAATGTTATGGCTGTAATGTCAGTGTATATGCAGCATCAGTTTTCTTGTTCCACATTTAAGCATCAAGAACCGCCACCCATGTATAGAAACCCAATGGAATCTAATCTGATGGTTCATCAAACCATCGTCACATTTCCAGAAAGCAGATTTGATTTGAAACCTACAATTGTGACAATTGCAAATCTCAATTCAGTCCCTTCAGTTCAGACTGCTGAAGATATGTGCTGCTCAAATAACATGCTGTAAAATCATATTTGAGCTGCTCATTTGCTTACTGCAGAGTTCAGCAATATCAGTGTTATAAAGGTCAATGTAGCATAAAGATGTATTGTGTAGTTTTACAGTACAAGAGGACAGTAAGTAACTGTGACAGCTGCAAAGAAAAGACACCATTGTGCGATTTCGTGTAGACAGTATTTGTTTTCCATATTATTTATTGGCTGTATTTTTCCTTTTTTTACACAAACATTGAACAAGTCTATTGAACAGCAGCAAGACATTCTAAGAAACAACCACCATAAATGGCTTCTCTCATGCACAAGTGCACCCTCACAAATCCTCAATTATCCAAAATATAAAAAGAAAAAATATTAAAAAATGAAAAACATAAAAAAACATACAAACAAAAAATTACATCCAAACTGTGTCTCTTCTGTGTAATTTCAGAACAAATGACAACATGAAGTGCTGTAATAGTTTTTTTTTTTATCTTTAATTTCTCCAAGTAAAATATGCCATGTCTCTGAAATGACCAGTTTAACACTGAAAAATGTCTACGTCTATTAGCTGACTTCTTTTTTAAGATTCCAGTTTCACATTTACAGACACATTCGTTTGTTGAGAAGGCAAAAGTCTGTTTGAATGTTTTTAATTCCTAAGTTGTAAGTCTGGCCAAAACTTTGGCTGTAATGTCTCAAAATGAACTTGAGAGCATTTCAGTTTTGAGTCAATAGACCAATGTACTTGAACTGTCTTGATGATTGGCAAACGCAGTAGGGATATAGGGTGTTCAATGTGCTTTAGACAATCACGTGCTAGAAGTACTTGATTATGCTATAGGCTCTGAATATTTTAGACCAATTGACCTCAAGGACTTGGTAGGAGGGTTGCAGATGAGAGACAAAGGGGTTACCCTACACTCTTAAAAATAAAGGAGCCTTAACAGTTCTTATCTTGATGGAAAATGTTTACATTATGTGGAGCCATGCATCCCTGAAAACTTCCAGCAACTGTCGGCATAACAGACCTAGATAAACCCAATGTTGGCCATGAGTGGAGTAGCCCACACTGGAGCTGCAACAGCATTTTGGACTGTGGTCCATTGAGCTGTGGCCGTGCCAAATCCACATAAAACCCTTTCTTAGGGTTGAGCTAAGGATGTCTGCATAGAACCAATATTGGGGGAGCATTCATTTACTAATTGGCAAAATCTCATGGACCCAGTGCAGGCAAGAAAAAAAAAAAAGAACTCAACATCCATTCACAAAGTGACACCATTGGTCCTGCATTTATCTGCCTCACATAGGGCACAGCTGCCTGTGCAGGGCCAATTATTTGCCAGTGAGCAAAATATTGTAGACTTTGTGCAATCAGCCCATTGTGGGCCCTCTTCAATATCACCTCTTCCAAGAACCATTTTTGGGCACCCTTATTTTTATGAGCATTTTTTGCAGAGTAAATACATATTGGGAAGAAAGCACACCTACTACAACATACAATACACAGTATCTCACCATGCTCACAGTTATTAAAATCAGAGCTGGTACAATGGCAACCTCTATTTCAACAGTCCCTAATGAGCCAGTACAATATTTAGGATCCAGATATTATTCTGGTATGACCAACTGTAAAGGCAAAACAAAAAGCACAGTGTTGAATGAAGGCAAAAGACACCAAACCATAAGCTGTAACACAGCTATGGTAGAAAAATGATAAAGCAAATGCTAAGACAAGACACTAAAACAACTGGTAAAATGTGTATGGTCCACTGGCAGTGGCTAAAGCACTGGAACTGATAAAATAATCCTTTTATCAACTGTAGTGTTATGTTCTTGGTATAAGTATTCATTTAAAAGTTTAATACATGGAATGGAGTCGGATTCAACAAAATAAAGTGAACAACTTGAGCAGCGACTGTTTCTCAAGACACTGGTCTCATCCATTTTCGAAGAAATGGACTGATTGTCCTTTAAGAGCAAAATTGAAAACCAAAACTCTGATAGAAAGAGAGTGAACATTCAGACATTCTGCAGAACCAAGCAGCAGGTTAAGGACTGGCACTTTGCCAGTTACTCTGGACTGTAGTTGGAACCCAAGACAAGTGGGTTTAGAACCATGGTTAACACATTCTGCTTGATCTAGAACATAAACAGACCAGTCTAGAACAAAACAAAACCAAAACTTCCCTATAAAAAAGACCTATAACACCCATACAAACATCGATCATAAAGTATACAAAATGTGTTCTCATAGATATTTAAATACACATAAATCCACGTTCAATATATTACATATCTTTAAACACACATTTTTGTGTGTAGAATATTTATACATTTCTCATATATATGTGTGTATTTATATATGTATATGTTTTATATGTAAGCATCCCAAGAGACCAGAGAAAGAGGGAATGGACATTTAACATGTCTCCATGATGACCTTATATCCACATTTTTCACATTTTCAAAAATACAAACAAAATAAATCTCAACACCCTTCGACAAGGTGGAACTAACGCATGGTCACTTTTCGGCTGTACTCAGTCTCTTGGACTTGATGAAGGCCATCCCATGTGTCCGCATGTGTGTGTTTAAGGCTGCCTCAGTCTCGAAGGTTTTGGCACACACTTTGCACTGTGTGTCCGGGATACCGTGTGCTTCCTCCGGGGCTGGGGTGTTTTCTTGCTGGTCGCTGTGACGGCTGAGCCCGGGAGGCTCCTTTAGCTTGTGCACAATGAAGAGGTGTCGGGCGAGGGAGTGGTGCGAGGTGTAGCAAAGGCCACACTCACGGCACTGGAAGGACGAACCGTCGGTTTTGTGCTGGGGAATATGCTCGTGAAAACGCACCAGGTCCTCCGTCGTGAAGCTGCACACGGCGCACTTATGCGTTTTAAACACGTTTACCTTCAGTTTCTTCAGAGGCTGTGAGGACGAGTCCCTGCAGCGCTGACTGGGAAGCCCCATGCCTCCTTCCTTCTCACCATGCTCATCTGCTTTTTCAGTGTCTTCACCATCGGAGCTGAGCTTACGTTTCGGACTGCGTACCTACAAACACATAAGAGGCGGTTGTTGACTTACAATAAAGAAACAAACAATTCATAAACATGACCACCCTTATTTTTACCCATATTCTTTTCTAATTGCTCAGAGCGGATCTTTCTACTTTCACAATTCACATTAGTGATCATATAGACATGTCAACACCATAGGAACATTTCCAGCACCTAGTAACTTCCTTCAGCCACCAAGGGAACCCGATCCCCTGTTAAGGTGCTTTACAATCGGAGGAATTTTTTCATAGTTCTTAAAAGCATTGGAGAACGTTCCCCCTTTTTTGGGTGTTACTAGGACCGTTTGGTCTGAAAGTGCCTTTAGTTCCTAGACTGTACTTCCATGTAGTTTTAAAAAATGTTAAGTAACATCAAAACACAAGAGGAGAGGGAGAACACAACAAAGACAAATTATTAAAGGCGTACAAGATTTACATCAAAGAGATGTCTTCACAAAGCTACATGATCAACACAACATTCTCCTTCACATTGTAGAGTAAAGAATAGGGTAAATTGTTCACGGCTTTAGCTGAACGTGTTCCCAAAGACAGATAGAAAACTGGAACGTTTGGTAATGGACCACTGAAAAAGCTCGGTTCCAGTTCTGAAGCCAAATCCAAGTTATGCAGGTTGGTGCTGTTACCTGGTCTTTATTGGTGGACTCCTCTGTGCTGATGGGCTCCACCGCTGGATTGCCCTCCGTTTCCTTGATGCCATGCATCAGCTGAATGTGTTTTTCCAACATTAGTCTCTTTGTGAAAGTGCGGCTGGAGTCCGAACAGTGTCTGAGACAATAGGATAGACAGAAGCTAAGCTCTCACATAATTGATAGCACAAAATGAAAACAACTATGTATTCTTTTATACATGGAAGCTCATAAAATGCCCAGCAAATGCTTGAACAGACCATTCAAAATGTGATTAGATGTCAAGTCAAGAAGGCTTTAATTGTTATTTCAACCATATACAGTTCACACAGTACACTGTGAAACTACACAACTAACAACATAAAGTGCAAGCATTGCAGTACAGTACAAAGACAGACTGGTACAAAGAAAGACAGTGATGTGAGTATTTGTCAGGGTTTTCTTTTATTATAAACTGATACTGATTAAGGCCATTGTTAATTATTGATAAAACTAAACCCTGAGTCTGTTAGACAAGGACAAGGTTCAGGTTATAACTCTCGCAGAGTTCAGAACAAATAAGGAAGAGGAGTCTTTTCAATTGCAATACTGATTAACTTTAATGATTATGCTCTTTCATATCTATATCACTAAAACTCAGACAGGTTTGAATAAATTCTAGAGAGACTGCAAACCAAAACTGTATAGAAACTGTGTAAACTGTATAATGACACGTAGATGATTGGATATTAGTCTATTTGCTTTTTTCAGTAATTTAACTTTACTGTTTAACTTTGCCTCCTGATCCTGCAAACACTGGATTCAAAACATAATCCCATACTTTATCGAGGTGTTCTTTTGTTGATTATGCGCGAATGTTTACTTACGAACAGGAATAGACCTTCCGAACTCCTTTATGCTTGATTCGATTATGTCTGCACAAACTGTGGGAGGAGCTGAAGGACTTGTCACACTGACGACAAGGATGCTTCTTGAGTTGCTGCAGAAAGAAAGAAAAAGAAAGAAAGAAAGAAAGAAAGAAAGAAAGATAGATTTCAGCCTGGTTCACAAAGTCTTTTCATGCAGTACTGAGTCAGGGATTAGGGCAAAACCACAACTAAAAGATACAAAAATGCTCCCGTATGTTAAATAGAGAGGCAAAACTACCCCATAATGAAGCTCACTTGACACATTCGCTCAGTCATATGCAAATGTTTACACCCCTTGCTTTTGATGTTTTATGTATATATATATGTATGTATGTGAGTATGTACAAAAACCTTTCACTATCATTGTTCTGGCCTGTCCGACATAGCCAAGCATACTTGGCTTGTTTCATCAGTTGGCACATCATGGCAAAATTAATCCAATGACAAAGTGCACAGTTTACTAAGAAAGTGCTAATATTAAAATCACAACCACGCTGAGTAACCTGTTGAATTAGAAGGCATTGTTTCTGCATTGTGTCACACATTCAAGCAATGTAGCATCTAGATTAAGCCCCACCCACTAATTAGCCTTCATTTCCAGAGGATTGATCCAGTTCATATTATTCTATGATTAGGACTCACCCTATGATTATGGCGAACAAACATGCATGCTGCGATTTTCTAAATGCCCTCTGTGTAAATTAATTTGGTCGACTGGCTGCATAATGTAGATTTTATAAACATGATTGCACTATTATTTTCTTGTATCGTTATGTTTATGCTGGCTTTAATTTCCATGTGACTACCAGCTGCATAAAGGTCAACACTGCTCTGGAACTTGTGGAAGATGGAGCTTATTCATTTTTGCCCGAACCAACATACAAACCCCATTTCCAGAAAGGTTGGGATGTGTGATAACATGCAATAAAAAGAAGAATGTGTGTTTTGTTTACTTTCTTGAACTTTTATTTAACTGATAAATAACGTTTCCGGAAATGAGGTTTGTAGCATTAATGTTACTACTAATAACACATATTTTTGCACTGTATTATAATAATATCACAATGCATCATGACATGCCTAATGTAGGGGAGGTCATTACACAATTGGAAAACAAACATGCATCACTTTCTTCTTTATCTGTTTGATAGTTTTCAATATTCATAATATCCAGTAAACCTATCAGCCTTGTTCCTGTAAATTCCCCAGCAAACCACAAAATACTATACAATTTAAACAATGATTAGTGACAAGCAATGGCTCATCCTACAAAGCAATGATGGATTTACCTTGGATAGTGTACAGAAAGCATGTCAATGTTGACAGCAAGTGCACATCATGTATTAATTATCATAACACATTATGTAAGTTCACTTCAACCAGGTATGTCATGCAAGAACAGCTTCTAGCTTCTTTTCCATTCACCTAATACAACAGAAAACACTTGGAACTAACCTGTTAAAAGAACCATCTGGTTAAAATCTGGTAAGAATCTTAAATTCTACAGCTGTATTATAGCCTGCCTCATGATCTGCTGCTATCCTTTATTGTTATTCATGTTACATTAGCATTTAGTCATCTTTTAATTGTGTGTTTTAGGAGTGTGGTCCACAGGGCTGTACCTTGCCATGCTCTCTTTTCATATGTGCAATGAAAACTTCTCTCTGGGTGAAGAGACGGTCACATTCCTTGCAGGTCCAGCCAGGGCAAGAGGAGGATGCAGATGATGACAAGGATTTTTTGAGAAGGTCGGTGCCATTGCTGGTTTTCTTGATGGGTGTTGTTTTTTTTTTGTCCCCTTTCTCGAGTCCATTAAGGGAACCCCCATCTTTGCTATTGGGGCTGGGGGTCATGGAGTTAATAGGCTTGCTGCTGAGAGGCAGATTGATGCCCAGGTTAGGAGGACCCTCAATGGTCTTTAGGGTGCCATGTGCAGACTAGAGAAGAAGAATGCAGATATCTTACATAAGGTTAAACATCCTGTTAAGTGTCAGAAAACGAATACTCTTCTATGTACTTAAAACACTTAGCATCAGTGTGCTCTGTCTAGCAAATTGGCAGTTGCCTTGTTTCTACAAACAGTGTATAACTGAATTTTGCAAACATATAAAACACTATTCATAAAAACTCAAATATACTATGACAGTAATTGCAATTACGGGTTATGTTGAGCTAACAAAGTCAATTTGTTTGAATAGAAGAGCATGGCAAAATTAAATTAAGCTCATTAAATAAATTAAGTAAGCCTTGTTTTTGTGGGAGAAAGTCGGCATTTCAATATTACCATACCATTAGCACTGTACCTTAATATGTTCCAGCATGAGCTGCTTTTGGGCGTAGTGCATTGAGCAGTCTGGACATTTGAAGACAGACACTTTCTGATTAGAAATGTGCTGATCAAAGTGGGTGTAGAGTAAGGTTTGCTGGGTAAAGACTGTGTCACACATGGAGCACTTGTAAATCAGCCTGTAAAAACACCACACAAAAAGCAACACTACTTAGACAATTTTGAAAGAAAATCTTTTACAATAAACACACTCACACACACACACACACACACCAACACATACACTCTCACACACATACACACACACACACACACACACACACACTCGAACACACACTAACACACACACTAACACACACACACACTCACACATACATACACACACACACACTCACACACACACACAACAAAAAAAACCAAAAATGTTACAAAAATCTTATTTAATCAGCACTGTGAAGCAGGATTTATTCGGCACACTGTGTGTCAATAGGCAGGACAGGTGCAAATATCATTTTTCAATTGATGATGTGCTTTTGGTCCAGCTTCTGGCTTGGAAAGGAAGTTCTCGGGTTGTATTTAAACCAAACCTTCTGGCCCAATTAAAGCTCAAATTCCTGCTGTTCACCATCTAATGAATATGACTAAACAATGCAG
This sequence comes from Arnoldichthys spilopterus, assembly GCA_037974385.1. NCBI lineage: Eukaryota > Metazoa > Chordata > Actinopteri > Characiformes > Lepidarchidae > Arnoldichthys > Arnoldichthys spilopterus. Next base: position 16,885,100 of record JBBPDA010000025.1, read on the forward strand.
AGGAAATGTAACCTACATTAAAACATATGAGGTCAGATAACACACTAATATGCCACTAATGATAAAATGGTGCAGACTCAAAAGGAAAAAGGTTAAACAAACCAATCACTAAGTACATTACTCAATGCATTCTGCATACTATTTGTGTACATACAGTAGTGTGGAAAATGCAATCCATGAACAAATAAAGTACTAAATTGGATCAATTTCATCATTGTGGTGTGGCAAACAGTACATCCATTAATAAACGATATTCCCTCATTTTAACATAACTCGTCTCACACGTCAGTGCTGAGCATCAACAAATATCTTTAATACCTTTCCTGGGGTTAGGTGTAATTATTTTACAGGTCATAGTAACAGGTATGACAGGAAGCACAAAGGAGCCACCTGTTCCTTTCATTAAAAAGTGCTGATGAACAGAATAAGGTTCAAAGGGTTGAGGTAATGTAACACTGACAACCTTGCTGTGAAAGCCAGTGTGGATAATGCCTTTCCACACCATTTGGAAAATGTCAGGGGTGAACTGGTTAAAAAGGAAGTGATTTTACTCAAATTGCCACACAGATAAAATCTTTAAATAGGTTGTGCATGTTCTTTTTGTGTGTGTGTGTGTGGGGGGACCTCCCTACGAACTAAAAGAGTCTATATAAGCACTAATCACAAGCATTGAAATCAACAATCATTCATACAATCACTGCACCAAGTGACAGTAATAATAAATCTATACATGCAGGTGATCATTTCACCAATTATTTATTTTTATTTATAGATTTTTTCAAAAATTTAGTAATGCCAGCAATTATATTGGAACATACTCCATTTCAGACAGGACCCTCTAAACATGCTCTCTATTCACCTTGAGGCAAGGGTCAAAGCTCACGTGTGTGTCTGTGCACACTCAGGTCTCTCCCTTTTTCTCTCTCACATGCCAGCAAATACACATACACACATGGACACACAGACATACACAGAGACACACTGTGTTGCCATCTCCCTTGTGCCACCAAAACAGCTGACTTTTCTATCAAATTCAGCATTCACTTTTTAAACCACAGTAGCACTTCTGTGTAATCAGACCAGGTGGTCTTGTCTTGTCTTCCCATATGCATCAGTGAGCCTTGGGTGCCTATGACCCTGCTGCAGGTTGACTGGTTGTGCTTTCTTGGATCACTTTTTGAAGGTACTACTCACTGCATATACCCAATAACACCTGCTGTTTTGGAGATGCTCTCACTCAGTCACCTAGCCATCACACTGACTGTTCTGTTAACTGCTTAATATATATCAACCCTTGAAAGGTGCCACTGTAATGAGATAATGTTATTCACTTCACCTGTCAGTGATTTTAATGTTGTGGACAATAGGTGAAAATGCAATTATTTTCTATAATTTTATGTCCATAACCATTATTGGCAGGATGGGCAGTTCAAAAGCTCTGCATTATTAGGTTAAATATCAACACTTAAAACTACATTTTAATAATGTAGGATATAATTAAAATTATAGTTCTTATGATTTGAAAATTTGCACCTGCTTTACATAGAATTCGATTTCAGCCGATTCTAATTTGAAATTTGACAATGTGAACTGGACAAAAATAGCAGAGCCAACTACAACACATTGTAAGACAATGGTGTATTGAGCAGTGGTGGCCTAGTGGTTAGGACACTGTCTTTGGGACCTGAAGGTTCCAGCCCGGGCACTACTGAGGTACCCTTGAGCAAGGTACTGTCCCACTACACTGCTTGCCGGGCGCCATTGGTGGCTGCCCGCTGCTCCACGTGTGTACGTGTGATGGGTTAAATGCAGAGGTCACATTTCGTTGTGGTGCTTGAGTGTGTTCACAATGACAGAGAGTCACTTTCACTTCACTTTCACTTTTATTTACATACATAATTTCAAATTCAAATTCTTATGCCTCTAACTCTTTCGTTCACTCATTCAGAACATTTTTATTGTTATTATAATCATTTGTTGTATTTAAAAATGCTGCAATGATTCCCTTCTCGTAATTATTGTCACAATAATTTTTCTTTATAGTACTCGGCTCTATATATATATATGTAAGACTTACTTTGGCTCGCCGATCTTCACTCCTGGGTGCTGAGTGTAGGCATGGGAGTGAGTGCCTGGAGCAGATTTGAAAGCCATGGGGCAGATTGGGCATTTGTAGAAGATCTCACAGTGGGCACTCTGGATGTGTGACTTAAGAGCAGCAACGTCAGCAAAGATCACACTACAGTGGACACATCTGAGGATGAACAGAACAAGAGAAAATATTTTATCATAACAAGACCAACCTGGTTTAACTGAACAGCAGATGCAGCCACTGGAGAACTGTTTGCTGGCTAGCCAGCATCAGAGAATCAGGAATTTGGACCATAACCAGTTTGTGGACCAATTGGGGCTGAGCTTCTGACAAATTAATGACAGTCCTCCAATGAAGGTGCACTCTTCCTGTCAATGTCTGGTCAACTTTTTTTGAGACATTTGTGGCAACCATGTGGAAAATTTTCAGCACAGGAAGCAAATCGTACCACATGTATATGATGAATTTCTCTAAGTTATCACTGAAAAAAACAGTACCACAATGGCAGAGGTGACGTTGTCCACATGCATGAGGATTAATCCAAGCTTGAGTTTCTAAACCTGGGTTAATAAAGAAAGTTGTTAACCACCTTCACAAAATAGGTAAATGTGGTTGTGTGGTTAGTTTTGTAAAGTTAGAACTTAATCAGGAATCCTGCATGTGTGTTACATACTTGAGGACAGGCTAGTTGATGATTGTTTTACATTGCATGGAATAGAGAAACAGACCTGAACAAAATTGTTTGGAGGCAGGGATTTAAACCCCCATTAGATAGCTATAATGAAGGGATTGCTGCATTCTCGTAATAACAATATAAGATAAGTAATTTAATGCTATGTTTACGTTACTATCTTCATTTTGTGGACTTTGATGCTTATCCTTAAGCTAGTGCAAATGGGCTAGAGTCCACAGACTGAGGCTAAAATAACAGATGCTGTTACCTAGATACATTCAAAGATACACAATACACAGTTCAGACTGTTTTGTGTAGTATTAAAATTACAACATATTAGACCATTTTGTCCTGCTTTTAGTAGCCACAGCAAACAAACAACACTGTTGATACTTCTCTAAATGGCATTTCCTTCATCCTGAAGACTTTACTTTAACACTGGGGAGTCAGTCATCAGTTGGACAATCCTTGGTTGGCCTGATGAGCCAGCTGACAAAAATATCCTGTGCACTCATTACTTTGTTTCTTTAATAGACAGTAGGCAACTTTACTGTGATATAAGTAAATGACATGGTAATTACTGTGATTACTTCGATAAATGGAATTCTGAGAGCTTGTCAATGAGCAGTAATTTCATAGCCTGCTGATAGTGCACTCACAACCAATTAAACACTCACTCGCTACATTTAAGCTTTTTTTTTTATCTATAAATGTGAACTGTTAAGCAAACTGTGAGTATGATAAGCCATTCTAGGACAGGAAATGATGCAAGGGCTGACAACAAAATGTGATGCAAGGACTGACCGGTAGCCCACTCGCCGCGTGTAGTGCAGGCAGTTTTTGGTGACGTGGGACTGGAAATGGACGGAGCGACAGATGGCTCCGCACTCAGGGCAGATGTACGGAGACTTGTGCTGATGGATTCGCTGGTGGGAGGCAAAGCTGCACTGGTTTGGAAGGAGCATTTGGCAGATGGTGCAGGTTTTCTGTTAGAATAGGAGAGCAACAGTAAAGTTTACAAGACAGGAGAAATAACAGAAGGTATATACACAAGTAATACACTGACAAGCCACTTTATAAGGTACAGGTACCTTGTGTCTACACTTTATTGTCTATTCGATCAGCTCAAATCACCACACAGGTGCATTTCCATCTGTTTCTCTGCTTCATTTAGAAGCAATTTTTACCAGGTCCATCATCCACCAGCAAGCAAATCTGATTTGGCTGTAGATCATTCACAGTACAGAAGTGACACAGACATGGTAGTGCAGTTTCACTGTGTGTGTGGCTGTTTGTGTGTGCTGAACAAAGGGTATAGCACATGGTGTTGCTGTAGTTTTGAAAGACCTCAGTTTTAATGCTGGATACAGAATATTCCACTAACCCAACCTCTCCTGTGGTGAGAAATTGACCACTTATGAAGGACTAACACAAACTGTGCAGCATCAGATGAACTATCATCAATAACTTTACATCTACATAGGTGGACCATCAGGTTAAAAGTGTCTAAGTGTCTGAACAGTGAGTGGACACAGTGTTAAAAAACTGCTGTGTGTGATGCATCATATACAGGACACACACTAACATCTAATAATGTCAATGTCCCTGCAGTGCTGAGAATGATCCGCCTCCTAAATAACATCTCCTCACTGATGGCCCTGTAGCAGTCCTGACCACTGATGAACAGGGTAAAGGGGGATAAGGAAATCTGCAATTGTAAACTTCAAAGAAGACCTTCATGGTCATTGGAGCTGATAAAACAAACAATGACTGCAGTTACATGGTAGGTGAACCTAATGAAGTGGCTGACTGATGTATATTGCACAATGTTTGTTATCGTTTCAGGCTGGTTTAAAAACTGACTATTCAAATTCAGTGACGAATAGCAATTGGCGATAGTGATGGCAAAAAAGCGTGTCAATACTTCTACTTCCTTTGTACTTTAAGTAAAAACGTTGAAACCTCACATACTGCATTCAGCACACACCAATTCCAGGTTACTTGAGCCTTTGTTGCTTCTGGATTCATCCAATACTGATGACATTAGAATTTGCTGAATGACATGAATAAATAGGTCTAGTGTAATTATTTATTTTTATTTTTCGATCAATCTACACAACGTGTGAATAATTCTATTTTATGCTCGTATAAAAAGTATGCATTGTCGAGGAATCAAACTGAAAACATTTTGCTTTCAAAAGAGCTGTAAGTTTGCATCAAATATATGAACACTTCTTTTACTTTTATAGACATCAGATTACATAAATCTCTTGAGTTTTGAAACTTTAGCTGGGGGAACATATGTTGACCATGATCTACACCAAAAAAGGATATTCAAAATCCATATAAAAAAGCACATATCTGCCCTAGCATTTAACTTTAGCATTTATAGATACACACTCAAATCATTGATATGCTATTATGAATGGCAAACAAGCAATAAAATAACATCTAAGTAATAGTAATTTTGGCAAATGAAACAGCGTTGGTGACCTATCTGATTAAATATAAACAGATAAAACAATTAGTCAAACAGAGGCAGAGATTAAGCAACTTTTATTGCTTTAATTGTGATTTACAATAATAAAATGTAAAACAATAATACTGGGCTTAACTGAAATATAACTAGAGGTGGTGCCCACTTCTTTAAATTTCATGTTGATGTACAGTGAATCCTTCAGCAAAGCCTAACTCTGAATATTATTTGCCTATTTGCTGTTTGCCAAGCTGTTCAAACAACTAAAAACTTATAAGTACCAGTGGCATGCTTACATTAATTTGTTTGTATTCATGAACATTTCACTGTCATTCATGTGTACAAAACTTACTCAACGAGTGATAATCAATAATAACTGATTTTAACTGAGTAATCATGACAGTCCTAGTGAAGGTTACAAATTGTTTTTCAGCTCTAATGTAAAAGTAACAGTCATCCCCTTCACATTTATGACCATTTAACAGGTGTGTGATTCCCTTCAGCTGTTGCCATTTAAAACTGAAAATAAAAGATAAAGTGTCAAAAGCCCAGATGTTAACAAAAGTGTTAAATTTTAAACTTTTAGAAATTGCTACAAAGGCAGTACATTGCATTGTGTGGGCTTTTTTCTTTTCTTTCATTTTGCACAAATTACATCTCAAACAATTGACAAATGAAACTGAGGGATACACAACAATGTATGGAAGACAACAATTTGGACAATCCATAGAAAAAAAATACCTGTGCACTTGACTCAGTAGCCTGTTGATAGTGCATGGCTAGTGAAGACTCCTCCTGAAACACTTCATTACACTCCAAGCATTTGAGATTTGACCGGCAGAGTCTGGAGGCATCTTCGTCCAAGGGCATAGCAGCCACTAGAGGGGCTGAAATGGGTGCAGAAATCACGGTTGTTATGTCACTTTTTCCCTGACTGCTTGCTTGTGAAGACCCCTGGCTTGATGTGGACAAAGGGGCACTAGGGGGAACTGACGGGGCCAGGATCATCTGATCGGCAGGGATGGGCTTTAAAATTAGGTGGGAACACTGCATGACGACCCCTTTGTCCTTGTGGCCTCTGGCATGGGAGAGGAGGCTGCATTTATTGTAGAAAACCAGGTTCTTAGCACAGTGGTTGCAAGTGACTTCAATACGGACACTTCGGCGGTCGTAATGCTGAGTTAGGCTCTTCTCTAGAGCAAATGAGTCACCACATTCTAAACATTTGTACCCTCGTGATGGCAGAGAAATACATGCTGAAGAAGGCGGGCAGAGGTTGGGCACATAGACTGGCACAGGGTTAATGCTGCTCAAAACTTTGTTGAAGGCCTCAACGACTGAACTCTGAGAGCTAGCCAAGACCTGTACTCTGGACACTTTCTTATGAGGTTGGTTGGCCATCATGGCTTGTTTAATGGGTTGCTGAGATTTGGACAAGACTTGATGGAGCTCAGAGGCCGATGCGGTCTGGGGAAGGAGGTTCAAGTTAGTGAGGTGGACAGTCTTTGGCACGAGTTTAGTGTTGGTTAGACTAGAAGCAGGCACCACAACAGTTTGTTGTTGAATAGCATTGGCAGCCTTAAGGATGGCACTGCTGGCACTCTGAACAGATGCAGCAGGAATGACAGTAGCTTTTACCGTTGTATTATTGGCCAATTTCAAGTTAATTACTTGTGAACCGGCTGTCTTGACTGCCGAGACTGGTAAGAAGGCAGTGGCAACAGGTTTGATGGTCATTTGCTTTGTAACTTCAATAGTTGATCCTGAAGAAGTTGCTACCACTGTGGTAGGCAGTGTTGCTCGACCAGAAGATGAAAAAGCAGATGATGAGGTTGAGGAGGACAAGAGGGAAGATACCACAATGGATCCAGAGTCAATACTTTTCTTCAAACCTTCAGCGTCAAACTCTGGCAGCACTCTGGTGACAGTCCTTTTGATCTGGCCCGAAGACGTCTTAATGGTTTTAATGCGGACTTTGGGAATGACAGGGGTGGAACCAGCAGGAGACGAGGGAGATCCTTTACTGCTGTTCTCACTGGTAAAACTACAAGGGCTCTCAGGTTGCCTGGAGAGCATTTTCCTGGCGAGCTCCATGGCTGACTCCTGCTCTGGAGGTTTCTCTGTCACTTTTGGGCTTTCCTTGGCCTCTCTGGGTGAATCCTGTTTAGTGGCAAGAGGCTCAGGGGCTGCTGAGTCTGTGCTGGCCTTTTTGGCACTAAGAGCTGCAATCGCAGCAATACAGGACGAGAGCTTGGCTGATGACTTGGTCTTAGCTTGAGAGAAGTTTGTCATACTTAGCCCAACAACTGGTTCCCTTATTTCTTTTCCATCTTGAGCCTTGAGGACCTCCTTAGGGTGCTCCTCTGTTTTTCTTGATGATTTTGAAGGATCATTTGATTTACCCGAAGTACCATTGGTGTTGGTGTTTTCAGTTTTTAAATGGTTGCAGTTGCCATTAGTACCTGGCTTAGAAGGGCCATCACAAGAAACAGGCTTTGATGATGGTGATGAAAGCTCTTCTCGCTTAGAGCAAACTCCTGCAAGAGGATTTGGTCTAAAACGAGTTAAATTGTTCTGCCTGTCTATAGGGTCATCCACTTCAATCTTGTCATCTTCATCAAATTCATCAGCACTGGAAATGGGACTAAACTGATTAAATTTGGAGGAGGTTACTTCTGATCCAAGGTTTCCACTTTTTTGAAGCTTGTTACTCCCTTTGCTGATCCTGTTGTTAGGCGACATGGTCATGAACCCATTGTGCATCCCATTTCCCACAGAGGCGTGAATATCCTTGTCTGAAAGGGACTGGTCATTAGAATCAATGTTACGCACATTCTTGACAATCACACTGACTCCAACGTCCGGAGCTGAGGGAACATGGGAGTCATCGTCATGTTGGACATTATGTTTAAGCTGCCCCTCATGGTCCTCATGGCCAGATTCAATGGCAGCCTTGGGATCGACCATGTCAGGAATGTCAAAGGCTGCAAGTAGATCATCGAAGTCCGGAGTTTTCATGTCGCCCATGGTCTTATAAAAATGAGCTAAAACCCTTTGAATGAAACAAAAAGAACATGAAAAACAGGGTTGTTATTTGGCCATTTGGACCTAGAATCACATTTCAATTTCAGCAATTTTAGTAAATGGCATTTTAACTTATAAAACGCAGTTTCAGTCTAGTCACAGATTTAGGGCAGTATCAATTTAAATTCTAACTTTACACTTTTCCTAAAGGCAATAAATAGCTAAATAGGGAAAACCTGGATTCTTCAGTTATATGAACCATCACTGACAAAATAATTTAAGTGGCAAAAAAAAACAAGTAGGCTAGTGTGCACCTTTGAAAGACAGCTTCTTAGAGATCTCTTTGTCTATGGTCACAATAACTCTACAACTCAACAATATTATTTATTGCTAACTGAGAATAGTACAATTACTATATATTTGTGCCACATCTGTAGCCTAATAACTCAATAACCAAAGATACAGACAAAGTATATAGGATAAGCCAATGTATGGCCAATATTTATCATAACACTTCAGTCTGAGAACTTCTTTCCTATACATAAATTGAGCATCACAACTCCTTTATCAGGTCTGAAAAGTTAGAACAGACAAAAAAAGAATAAGTGTTGTCACATTTGAAAAAGACTATCAAAAACTATGACTACAATGACTTTTAATCAATGTTTCACACAATGTACTTAATTTAATTAATTATGCTTTCTTAGTTTGAAATGAAACTTTTAATGAATCTTCTTTAAGTACCAGCATTACCCATGGCATGTTCAGAAAAGCATACTGGGGCATAACGCAACATAACAATACATTATCCACCCCTAACCTGGGTTTCATCTATCAAATGTAGATTTGCCCATGTATACATGCTTTTGTAATTTCTCCAGAAAAGAATAAATGTAATTGCCCCCTTAGTTTGTGTTTTGGAGAGTAGCTTACGTAACCTCAAGCACTCTTAATCGACCCTAACCAGACAGGAGTAAAACAGAGGCCATGCGTGCAGTCCATTTAATACAGTGAACTAAAAATCATGCCCAAATCATTGTACTGTGACAGCACTATGTAACCTTACATTTAAGCTTCACTTATTGGACTGTACTTTCTTACTATGGTCTTTTACAGCTCACTTTACAATGCAGTCATTTGTGTGAACCAATATTCATTAGCATATCACTCTAAAAATCACAACAGTATGAAGCATGGCTTTATTTGAGACTGGGCTGCCTTTATCTACATCAGATACGAATAACAAATGCAATGCAAACAATGGAAAGAATACTGAATTGATGGATCTTGATACACTCACACTACAAACCATATGTATAATTCCAAAAGTGCGTTAGAATAAACAGCAGATTAAAAGGGAATTTCACAGATTTTTCAAATTGTCATGATTAAGATGTAAACAGTTGTTCAGACTAGCTGAATGAAAAGACTTGATTTTAAAGTAAGAATTGTTTACAGTAGTGACGAAGGTACCATACTGTAATGCCTGTAAAAGCTCCCTTACAGAGGGTCATTACATGGAATAGTTAAGAATATGCTATCAGATTTCTGAGACAGTTTTGAGAGAATGTTTGGGCATACGGAGAAACCCCCCCCCCCAAAACCTTTTATCATATTTACCACTATTTTACCATTATTATCAACACTAAATACATCTACAGAATATACAGAAAAGACAGATAATTTTGGAAAGTATATAAAATGACTGTATTTGTGTTGTAGACATTCAGCCCTTCGTTCCAATCTCCACCAGTGTAAAGAAATCTGAATTAGTACATTTCTCTACAATGAACAATTTTATATATGTTTAGATCTTAAAGATTACACTAAAGCTTGGGATTTGGGATTTTTAAAAACAGGATTTCAATTTAAATGTAATTATTTTCTTTAAATGAATTTTTGTTTTGTTTTTACCCAGGCCCTTTTTTAAGAAAAAAGTAGTAAAAAGTATAAGATTTGATCCCAGGTAAGAAAAAAAATCAACACACACTCAAAAGCACACTTATGCACATGTGAATGCTGACATGTTGACAAATACTTGGTCATGAGTCTGATGCAGACTTTTTAGGGCCTGTCTCAAGAACAAAAAAAACATTACATATAGGTGATTGAAGCCCATTATTATTAAACCTTTCCATTTAAAACGTGTCAATAATGATGGATAATTATACATATAATTAAAATTGCAGCCCTTGCGATTTAAAAACTGCTCAAATTGTCAGTATAAGAATGATTAATTGTTCAGCCATAGATTACACTCTGCAGAAATTTTTAAGAAATAACTATGGAATTACCCGTTAATCAGGCATACTTATGCATAGAGTAATCTGCTCAGTAAAGGAAAACCACATAAAACTACTCCACAGCAAAAGCAGAGTAGGCCCAAACGTCCTTCAGACCAGCCTGATGAGACTGAATGGACTGAAATGAGATGAAGACTGTTTACACTGCAGGTCAGAATTGAAATATATTACTATATGGAGACATGTCAGGGAGAAGAAAATGCATAGAGACAAAGATAAAAGTCATAAAGATGAAGGGCAGCTAGGTCAGGCTAAGCTAGTCTGGTTAGCCACCAAGCGCTAGCCCTGCTGCTGCCTTTATTCTGGGAGCGCTCACTGCAGCCCATCCTCCATTACTGTTATTAACATCTGCACGCTCTGCCCAGGCTTGGCCAAAATGGCCTGCTTCGCCCCCTCCTCCACACACATACACACATACTAACAATGGAGAGAATGTGGGGAGCAATCCAGAAGAAAAAAAGAGGAAGAAATGAGGCCTAGATAAAAAAGGTGACCATAGAGAGTGCTGTAAAGATTAGGTGCTACAATGAAGAAGTATTAGGCCTTTGGATCAAGCCAACAAGCTGTAATACCAGACAATGAGTAATGACACAGAAACACTGTAGGCTCAGCCTCAAGTCATTAAAATCAACAAAACCAGTAGTATTCGTTCAAGAATTACCATAAACCATACACACACATATACACACACACAGTAGCTGAAATCATGCAAATCAGGTCACACCTCACCCTCATTTCCGACCATTTTAACAGCAAAACAACCATCTTCCTTTCTTTCTTTCCTTCCTTCCTTCCTTCCTCCCCCTGTCTCTCTCTGTCTCCTTCTGCCACTTCCCCAGCCTGAACCAAACACCTCCTCCCTCCTTCCTCGCTCTCTCCTTGTCAGTCTCCTGTTGAAGAAGAAAAAAACCCACTTCCAGCAAGCAGGGCCTGCCATGAGTGAAATATTGAGGGTCACCTTAAGTCCAGCATAAAGCAGCAGCATCCCTGAGCCATCCCATGCAGCAATAGTGCTATGGCGGCCCAAGCAGGCTGTACACTTTAGCTGGGCATTGAATCATGGTTGCTTCTTTTTTTGGCCTTGCCAAACACATATACAGTAAGACCACACACAGGAGATGAGAGAAGCACATGAACACATCCAGAGCCATGGTATGGTAAGCCTGGGTGTCTTCTGAAGACTCCTTTTGCCATGAAGCAGCCAGCTATCTGCCCATAGCACAGTGCCTGCATTGTTCCTGAGCCTCCTTGTCTGCCTCAAACCGGTTTCAACCGGTTCCGGTCACCCCACATAATGTCTCTGCTGCAGTGCAGCCTCGCCTCAGAGAGAGGAAGAAGAAGCTGCCCGTTTCGCTGTCTGCTCCACGTCAAATGTGAAACGTTTCCATCAAAATACTGCCAAGGACCGCTCTTAATGTCATCTGCAGCTGTGCTGGAGCACGTCTGAAAGAGGTTAGTGGTGAAAATGGCTCAGAAATCCACGTCATTCCTCTGAAGGATATACTAGGCCTGAAAAACAGACACAAACCCACCATGGAGGAACTACACAACAAACATGCACGCAGGAGGTTCACAACCGGGTTTTATATAGATGGATGAATGACGATAAGATGGAAATGAAAGACAAAACAAATAAATATGAATTAATGTGCCCACCCAGGGAGGAAAGGAAAAAAAAGCCCCACAGCAAAAAGCAAAAGCACAACTGCCTGCCTTTCTGACGAGCGCTCTCTCTTTACTGAGAAAAAGAAAAGCCATATGTAGAGACGCAAAGTAGTATTAGTAAACAGGCTCGGTACCTGGCCTCTTTTTGATTCTGCCTCTCCGTTCTACCCCATTCTGCAGCACTGGTCTGCTCTTTCCTTTCCCGCTCTACCTCCCCCTCTCCCTCTCTCACACACTCTCTCGCTCTCCCTCTCTCTCTCTCTCTGCCTGGTCCCTGCTCCTCTCCTCTATCCAGTGTCCCTGCTTCTGCTTCCTCTCGTCTTCTCTTCTCCCAGAGAGATAGAGCGAGAGACAGACACAGAAGGACAGAGAGAGAGCAAGAGAAAGAGAGAAAGAAAGAGAAGAGAGAGAGAGAGAGATCTTTGTCAATTAAAATCAGCTGCATGAGTTTAATCCTTCAGCCATGGGCAATCACCAAGCATCCAGTTTGGGCTAAATGAGAGAAAAAAAAACACACTCGCACATACACATATGCATACACACATACACTACATATTTATATATATATATATATAATATTATTTTTCAATAATTAAATATTTAAATATTTTCTCAGCAAGTCATAGGATCTTGGTATACTTCATGCTGATATATATATAGTACATATATGTATGTAATAGATACAATGTATAGTATAATTTTAAATCTATTGCATAATTTTGTGTGTGTGTGTAAAACATTTTATTTTATTTTTCCCTAAGTTATTGTGGACCATTTCCAGTTTTTTTCACCATGACAATTTTTATGTATAATGCATTGACAACGTTCACACACATATAATGATTAAAAAATAATAATAATTTAAAAAAAACACAGGGAAAAAGCACACTGGTGCCTACCCCGGTTTTCCTATCTGGAATGTTCCATGAAAAAGTCCATGAAGCAAACAGTCTGTCCAGTCAGGCCTCATTCTGGAGTCATCTTTCTCTCTTTCTCGGTCTGCCTCTCTCTCCCTCTCTTACTCTGCCACTGCTCTTGTACTGCAGGTCACTCTCCCTCTATCTCTGCAGATGCATGGCATCTCTAGGGAAATGAAAAAAGGGGGCAGTATTCCGACAGGCAGCTATGGCCTTTTGTCTACGTGTGCTGTGTGTGCTGACTAAGGGGACAGCACTGGTTCAGAACTGCAACCAGCTGCTGTGTCCCAGTCGACTGAGAGAGAAGAAAGTAGAAGAAAGAGGTGGGGAAGAAACTATAAAGATATACACACACACACACACATATATAAGTAAAATATCTGATGGTTACAGAGCATGCAAAAGAGCAACCAGCACCTTCTGGAGCTGTTGCACATTTATCATTCGACGAGCTGGAAGAACAAAGGCCTATCAAGGCGTCAAGGACACTGAGGGTGAAGGGTGTGTGTTAGAGTTGTATGATACTGATGACAAAAGCTACATTTTGCAATTGTGATGCACCTTACAACTAAACTCAATGTTGCAACAATGAGGTGACATGCATTATATTAACCAAAATATCTTATTTTTATTGGACTACATTAATACCAGGATATTCAAGACACAGAGCAAAAAATGCTGTGATTGGTTAGAGGGCTCATTTGCATATTGCAGTCCTCCTGATATCAATGCTGCATAGGCCAGTACCATCATAGCAATTAACAAATGACAGTGCAGGCAGAGGGTGTTTTTGCAATTAGATGTACTTGTGTGCAATATGTAATATTCTCATCATATAAATGACAGTCTAGAGCACAAAAGCTGGGCAACATTATGATATTTATCGTTACGGTGATAAATTACAACAGTATTTTTCAGCATGTTTCCTTGTTAATAATTATTGTCTATATTTATTGTACACTGATGAAATTTATATTTAATTATAACGAGAGCATAAGACCTGTTTATTTAGTTAATAACAGTGTAAAATATTTAATAGAAACTTGTTGTATTAATAGCTTTTTGGCAGTATATATCTAAATGTGGCACTAATGGTCATTTTGGCACTAATGGCCAACTCATGAGAGATCAGAAAAAAAAAATACTGTGAATTGTAAAATATTATTATACAATATTTTTGTTTACAATAAATACAATAAATTTGAAAGAATATATCACATATTATTAGAATATACAACATTTTGACATTTAATCAAGCCTAAAGTCATTTGCCACTAAAAAAGTGAGAAAGAAAAGCATTGCGTATGATGACAATGACTAAAAAGTCCCGATAAAAATCTTAATGGAATAACTGAAAGTCAATCAAAGCAGACAGTGATTGGAGATTTAATTTTAAAACACTGCACATACAAATTTAAACTCTTTAATGTGGATTTCCACACTCCAGTACCTTCCTTCTCTAGCTGCATAACTTATACATTAGTTTCATAGTCGTTACTTAATATTTGATAGCATTAACTGAATAATAAGTGAATACTAAGCCCGGACCTTAAGGGGCTATATCAGCCCTAGGGACTCAATCCTTATACCTACACATCAGTGTAGGCTGAGCTGACCTTTTGAACTCTGACCTTTGCCACAGTGATAACCTCTGATAGGGAGAGAGCACAGAGCACCTACTCCTTGGCTAATGCTAACACAAACAGCAGACTGAAGTCTCAAACAACCTGCTTTGCTCAATTAACCATCAAGCAGGTCTTAAACCTGACTAAAACAGGAGTGCCCACATCCGGTACTAGAGGGCCAGTCTCCAGACCAGTTTGGTGATGTCCCAAGTCAAACACACCATGTTTATCTCACCTTTGCTAGTAAGTTTTTTTATCAGGTCTATTAATAATTTGTATTTTGCTCACACTTGGTGATACTGTGTGCTCATCATCACAATTGCCTTTGTGAAGCTGAACACATATGCAAATGATCTTTATCCAACCACAGTGCTAAAAGTTCCAAAATAGTATTTATGAATAAATTAGAAATAATAAAGAAGTACAAATAAAAAATAAAAAAAATTACATTATTTTGGCCAAAATCTGAAATTTGTGATGAACTGATAACAGAAACAGTGCTGACTGTGGTGCACTGTGTATTCTCACACCTTTCTTTCAGAGTCAACCACTGTAGCTCTTCTGTGACCAGACAGGCTAGTATTCACTGCCCACAGCCATAAGTGAGTCACAGGTGCCCATGACCCTGTTGCCAATTCACCGGTTGTCCTTCCTTGCATTTCAAGGTACTAATTACTGCAACCCTGGAACACTCTACAAGACCTGTTTTTACAAGCTGTTTTAGAGGTGCTCGACTTAGTTGTCTAGCCATCACAATAAGGCCCTTGTCAAAGTGGCTCAGATCCTTAAGCTTGCCCATTTTTCCTGAATCCAGCACATCGACTTCAAGAACTGACTGTTCACTTGCTGTCCAATTTATCCCACCCCCTTAGAGGTGCCATTAACCACTATCAGCGGTTTAAAAGTTGTGGCTAATTGATGTAGAGCAAACCATATAGCAATCAAAATATGAAGCAGAAGATTGTGAAAGTCTGCAGGCCTTCCATACACAAACAGTGGTTTATGAATTTTACCCCACAAAGCCTCTCAGCTGTGGCCAAACAATGAATCATTTTTATATTGACATTGTGATTCGAAGGAGTGCAATTTTTCAAATAGCAAGGCATAAAATTTTAAAGTTGTGGTGAAAAAATGGCCAAGGTGAGGGAAAAATTATTTGAATAAAATAATCACTTTTAAAACCACAAAAAAGCTTGTTCAGTTACAGATCAGTAACTAACCTTGACTCTAACATTACACAGACAAACAGCCCTCCAGAATGAAGCCTCAGCAGCAGTCTGAAAAAGAAGCACTTCGTTCTTTTTTTTCCAGTTTCATATTAAACACAAAATGTCTATGACTTCAAGAAATATAAAAAATCTGTGGCAGACATAAAAAGACTAAATATGAATTGCAGGCACGTGGATCCCCTCGACTCTCAGAAAACCACATCACATATTCCCTTTATTTAGTTAATTAGCATGCACTCACACATGGTCTTCCAAAAATGGAAATTCCACTTAAAATCAGAAATTCTTGATGACACAGATGGCAACAATAAGTGCCACACATGGAGAGTGTGTATTGCTGTATTATGCACGTCCATTGTGGCCTTGTGCAACCCATCAAAGTCGTAATGACCCACATGAAAGGCACCCATGACTCAAAGAGCAAACAGCAGACCTACCTGAGTGCTGCTGTGTCTCAGTGAAAGGCCAGGACGTGAGGAGGCTTCTCCATGGCAGTGAGGCAGATGTGGTAAATGCCTGTGGCAAGAAGGCCGGCCATGATCCTTGCAGCAGCACCAGGCTCAGGCATCACAACAGCAGGGACCTGCGGGGATGCACATCATTTAAGAGGGATATTTTTGACATCAGTGCAGAGGGAGAAAAAAAGCTTTTGGAAGCTCATGTGTGCATAGACGCCCCCCATACTAGCATGTGTGTAGAGAGAGAGCGCGAGAGAAGCCGCCCACCCCTCCATGGTCCAGCGGTCACGTGATCTCGTGCTGTCTCTTTTTCTACCTCGAAATCTCCATCGGATGTTTGGCCACAGCGTCATCGCGGTAAATGACAGCCGTTCACACCTTCCCGCCTCGACCTTTGCGGATGGGCACGCGACGCCAAAGCTTCCCCCGTTTTCACAAGCGGCTGCCTTATGGGCTTTTCCCCATGATGCCTTTCGCACAGAGGTCTGTCGCGAACGTTTAAACAGACGGAGATAATGACATTTGTTACATGTTGTATTCAGCTGTGTCTGGTTTCCGTGTGAGGTGTGCTCGCTGATATCGAAAATGCGATGATTTTCGCCTTTAAATATACACGTAAACAACAAACATCGGCTCCTCAATCCCATGAGGCTTTGCGCGACGGCAGCCTAGAGCGTCCCTCTGAAACGACGGAAAACAAAGATCTACTTTTGCGTCTTTTACTCGTATAAATATTACAAAAATGAAGAAAATATGACCTGAAGTGGACAAACACACAGAGCTGATAATAATATCAACCTGACACACTTACCCATGAATCCAAACCCCTTTCGGTGACCAAAAACTCCCAGTTATTAAAGGACCGTGCTCATCGCAAACAGCACTTTATCCTCTTTGGTCGCTTGATTTCATTACAAAGCTTCGCTACCAAGACGGAAAATCTGCCACATGAGCGTTCTGTTTGTGCTTTTTGTCTCTTTTGATTTTGGTTGTGTTGTTTTTTCCCTCGATGTAACCTGTTTTCTCGTCACCTTGCCTACTGTGGACAAACCTGCTTCCCACAAGTCTTTGCTGCATACTGCCCTGTCTGAACAACACCAAGGGCCCTCAGGAATAAGTCAGGCTGCCCTCCTCAGCCACCAGCTCCCTCTGTGTACCACATGCATCTGGCAGCACTCAAAATCTATGCAAGTTACAAACCTGCCTTTCACTCATACTGAACCACAATGCCCTTACATGTCATAGGTTGTATACACCGATCTGCCAGAATATTAACACCACTGATGGATACAGTGAATATCACTGGCTATGTAGTTATTTCATTACAGTGTCATCTCTCAGATGGGTGAGATATATTAGGCAGCATGCAAGCAGTCAGTTCTTTAAGTCGATGTGGGTGAAACTGACAAACTGAAAACTAGATCAAAGCATCCACAGATGCTCCGATCACCAGTTTATTGATTCATTGGTCATATACACACTTATACGAGTACAAGATCTAGTGAAATTCAATGTCTGCATATTATCCATCCAAGGCAGTGCGCACACACTTGGAGCAGGAACCAATGTCACAGTTCCCAGGGAGCAGTTAGGGAGTTAGGTGCCTTGCTCAAGGGCACTTCAGCCTGCAGGTTGGTCCTGGCAAATGTCTCTTTGGTTACCAACACACTTGTCTAACCAATAGGCCACAACTTCCCCCAGTGGCTAGCTCATCTTATCTGATCCCACATGAGAGCTGCTGTAAGCCAAAAGTGAATGCTGACTGATAGCAAGGGGCAGAACACACAGTGCTTTACAGTCAGAGCTACTTCAGTAACATCAGGGGGACTTACTCAATATTAAGCAGGTGGCACTACTGTTATGACAGATGGGTGTATGTTTGAAAACACTCCATAAGATCTGTATAGACTTTAACATTGTTCACAACCTACTCAGGTAAATAAAAGGAATTTATCCAAGGAAATCAGCTTTCCCAGAAGCCCCGGAGGCTAAATTTTCTAATCATGAAATGCTTTACCCCAGTAACTGACAAGATTGCTAGTGACACTTAAACTTGGGCATGTCCTATGCAGTACTATCAAATTTGCATGCCTGACCTTTTCATCTTCAATATAAGTATGTGGCTTTGAAGCCTCTGAGGCCTTGGCATCTGTTGGAAACCTCAGGTTCAGTATTGTTTCTTTCGTTTTGCACCTGTGAAGAAATTATTCTAATCGAAAAATCCAACCTTGAGTTGTCTAGACATTATAGGGGCTCAGGCAACAACAACAACAAAATAGACTGCAAAATATATAGAGGAATCTTTTTGTTTGGTAGGCTTTTATTTTAATCAGAAATCAGAGTACAGTGCTTTAATGATATGGTTCATTATATCAGTGATGATTATTTTAAATAAATAATAATCATTGGTATGATTGGTATAATTGGTACATTATATTAATGTAGAATTAGAATGGTCATTTTGAATACTGAATATATAGGAACAAATTCACAGGCTTCCAAATACTGTTATTCAGATAAATACTGACATCTAGTGGTGAAATCTCTAAACTGCATTAATAATATAGAGCTATATATATGGAGCTTTGAACAACTGCTGGATGATGAATGTGGCTATGCTAAAGATGCCAATAAAGAAAGACTCCATAGAGGAACAAATTTTGGTTCCTTCAAAACTTAATAAGTGATACTTTAGAAAATGAGCTCTTTGAGTAATAAGAGTCTTTTTTAATTTAAAGAACCCTCAAGCTGGAAAAGAACGTGTATTATGCAAAGCGTTTTTAAGCCTTTGTGTAAGTCTTCTGTGGAATTTCTTATACAAACATGGTTCTTTAAGGAACTAAAAGAGGTTCTTTTGTGGCATTAAAGAACCCTATGTATAAAGAGATGTCAGATGAAAACACAGGTCTGTTTAATCTTGAAGTTGAATCTCCATTGTAGTCTATTGTGCCTTCTAATGGAGCTTCAGTTATCTGGGTAACTAAAGGATTTTTGAAGATTTTTTTCATCTGAGCCATAAGGGAAGCACTGTAATGAAGGGTAGTACACTTCAAAATGAAGGGTAGTACACCTGTAAATCTGCTGAATATATATTGAGCTGGTTTTCCAGACATGGCTTAAGCTTAGTCCTAGACTAAATAAAAGTTCCCATAGTTAATCACTAATAGGGAATTTTTAGAGAATCTGCATCATGGAAACCAACATTATATGTACTAATGTTTGTAGAGAGCTGCTCACCCACCATTTCTTCAGGAATCAAGGGTAAGAATAAGGGGAGTTTTCCTATTTCCCTTCAAAAATGTCTACTCCTTATAAGTAGTCTTTACAGTAGATGTTGGAATCTTGCTGTGAGGTCAGCTACTGATGCTGGATGGTTACTTCTGGATCCCAAACACCATTAAAACTCATCCTAAAGGAACTGGGTGGAGCTCTACTGGGCACTTTATATTAGGTTTGTTTAACTGCTCTTTTTCTTCAGATCTTCCCATTCTATGGGCAGCGCATATACAGGTCCTTCTCAAAAAATTAGCATATTGTGATAAAGTTCATTATTTTCTGTAATGTACTGATAAACATAAGACTTTCATATATTTTAGATCCATTACACACAACTGAAGTACTTCAAGCCTTTTAT
>JBBPDA010000025.1:16905295-16926517 GCA_037974385.1 Arnoldichthys spilopterus
AAAGTGAATGCTGACTCTGATAGAAAGGGGTCAGAACACACAGTGCACCACAGTCAGAGCTGTTTCAGCAGCATGAAAGACCTACTTAATATTTGGCAAGTGGTGTTAATGTTATGGCTGACTGGTGTATATCTAAAGAAGTATTAAAAGTTTAAAGCACACTCTTTATGAGGACAGCAGACAATTCCATTCCTGTGACATATCTTCCATGTACAGAACAGGCAGTGGCTTTAAGGCATACACAGTCTTAACACACCAAAGGTCAGTGTCACGTGTGTGTGTCCTTTATCATTAAGTGACACATTGATGAGATCACTCACTGACAAAGCAGGGGTCAGCACAGAGACTTCAGGCGTGAATGATCACCTCATTCACACTGTTTCATGGGTTGGTTTGTTTTTCCATGGGCTCCAATCATCACGGCATTGACGGCTCATATGGACCGTGCCTCCGTCCTCAAGAGAACAATATAAGTGGCTGTGCGATTTATCCATGTGTGTAATATGCTCTTTCATTGGTGTTGAAAGCGAGCAGAGCAAAAGCAACAGTGTTTGCCAGTGTTTCTTCATCTGTCACTGGAGCCACTGGAGTTTCCAGTGTTGGCGTTCAGTGGCGAAAGATGGGAGAGTCCTAGCAAGACAAACAACATTGGCCCGGTGCTTATGTGAGGCCTACTGATGTGAGCCACATCAACAATGCCCAGGCAATGGAAAAACCTACCAACATTATTATTAACGATGAGGATTTTTGACAAGTTTGGGAGAGGTTTCTTACAAGATACGTGTTGGGAACTGAACTCTTGCATCTTAGCATCTCATATTATAATCTCTAGAAATAAGAAATACACAATAATAAAGAGGTGTTTGATTTGGGGCGGCCCAATCTATTGTCTGTTAATAGTTCTGGCAAAATAGTTTTCTGCAATATTGATTTCACAGAAGGTTGCAATATAAAAATGAGCCTCTAAACAGTCACAGTGTTTTTAATCAGATGACCAGTCGCAGCTGCAGGTGAGTGTTACTGGGAGTTCTGATGAATTTAAATATTCATGTAATCTAAAAAAGTCTAATAACATTGGCCAGTTTTTAGCTATTAAAGACACTGATTGACTGGGGTGTTGTTAAAGTGCCTGTGCTCTCCTTCTGTTTAATATTTTCCATTACGTTTGTGTGGGTGTGTTTACCAGAAATACAACTCATACCTTATCATTAATTTTTACATGGTCATTTTCCAACCTCTTTTCATCTTTTTAGAAATTAACAGGCTGGTTTTGTTATTGTGCCTTTAAGTATAAGTAAAGTAGTAATTATATGAAAGTTAGTTTATTTCTGATTGATTGAAACATTCAACAATTATGATTGCAAGACAGGCTTTTGCTTAGTTTTCATATATGGACTGTTTGGATGGACTTCACTATGGAATGCATGCACATTCTAAAAAAATGTAACAACATACTTTTTCATTTAAAAACATTGCATTTACTGACCACCTATTCTTGGCCTTTCATGATGTCCATGAACTGATAAAAGGGTACATGGTCATTGTGGGTGGCAGGCAAAAGCCGAACTGTTGAAAAGCTATTAGTATAAATGATATATTTTAACATTTATGTACAAAAATGTTAAATGACATCTTGCTGACACCTCACACAATTGACATAATTATCCTTATTTCCCACCCATTTTCGGGCAGATCCTGCCCTGTTGCGCTAGGATTGGCTAACTTGCTTAGAGGTATGACGTTCTAGCCAATCGTAGCGCAGGAGGTGCAAAACGCGAGAACAGTGGGGTTTTCACAAATACGGGTGTGGAAAAATATATTTCTGTTGTGGGGGGTGGGGGTGGAGTTTCGCCACCCTCGCTGTCGATCATTTTTTAATCAAACCTACTTTTTCGCACGTCATTCACGGCTTTCAGTCAGTTCGTCACGGCGTCCTATAAATGAGCGGAATATACTCGTCCTCAGTTAGTTCACACATCTTTGTTTTTTTCTGTCACAACACGGACAGCTAGCAGAAAAGTTTTGCCTCTTCACCTCTCCGACCGGTCTTTTCCCGCGCTATGTGCGTTGCTTGGAGACACAGATTCGCGATTCCTGCGTTTGCTATTTTAGTGTTCGTAGTTTGTGATGCTCAGCTAGAAAACGAGGCACAACTTGAAAAATTAGTGTTTCCACGGGGAAACCACTGGGCAATAGGTGAGGAAAATACTTTTTTTTGCTGTCAATGATGAGTAGTTTGTTAAATGTTGAAATGTCCCTTTTTGCGGTGATTTTAACAGACGAAGCTGATGCCTGTCTGTTTGACAGCTTTCCCCCTTTAAAAGAGCAGCCTGTAACTGCTGCAAGATTTAAGGTGGAACGGAAAATTCACATAGAGAGCAAACTTCAAACACGATTTACTCCGAGACCTTTTCTTCTGACTGCTTATATATATTTCTGATTGCTTTAAAATATATACATATTTCTTTTGTGTTTAACATGCATTTCTATTTCCTGTTGTCTAATTAATCTCTTCAAGCTGCTCATAATTGTTTTCCTTCTTCTTGGTTAAGTTGATGCTTATAAACTCAATGTGTTCTATCTACTATTTATATCAAGTTTTATAGCTTTTACTTTTTTCAACTCCTCTTGTTTCATAATCTGCTTCTCCATTTTTGTTGGACTTAACACGCTTTATGTTCAGAGGAGGGAATCTATGACCTAATATTTCATTTGGTATATCTTATAACCCAAGGAAGGTATTCATTTGACATGGCTCAGAATTAATGTCATTACTATGAGCATTTCATGTTCTTTTTCTTATAACTTTGAAGCAGTCCTGCATCGAAAAGTATATAATATCTCTCTAACCCATTTTGATTTGCCTGCAGAGATCCAGTAGTTGTTGCCAGTGTGGATGGTTTTTGCTTTGGTGTGAAGGTGAAGAGGCAGGTGAAGAGCTCTCTAGGCACTTTAGGAGTGTAAAAGCTGCAGATCTGCCTCCACGCTTTACCGCTTTAAAGGGCAATTGGCAGATTAACTCCAGCTCCTTTATTCACAATCAGTAACACTCACTGCACAGCAGCTTTGTGAAACAGCAAAGCTGCACAGTTGTTAAGTGTTTCTAGATCGTTAATGTTTTGTTTTGAGGTTAATTTTTATTTGTGGGCTCAATATGAAGAACTGAGAAAACAAAATTAGCAACTATGTAAGAAGAGAAGAAATGTGCAGGAAAGGTAGAAAAAAAGACCTGGAAAGGGCTTGTAGTAAGTACTTTCCCTCAAAAAAATTTAAAAAGGGAAGTGACTGAACAGATACATGTTTTGACCTGTTTTTTGGAGCTGACTAGACTGTTGCCTGTTTTTTAAAAGAGAAAGTAAGGTGTTTCAGATTGAAGGTCTTTGACAAGTGCATCCAGGGTCTGACTAATGTCCTATAAGCTGGGTGGAGGTGATTAGACAATCTTGTAGTGTACTGATCAATGTGAAAGTTGTACGTTTTTGAAACGGTCAGGTAGGAGATTGTGATAAAGTATACTTAGTATACTAATTTGCTGATATGACCATTCTAAAAAAGCCTTTCTGCATGTAGATAGTTAATGATACTTTTAAATTGTACTAATGGAGCACATACTGTCTGTATTTATAGCACTTTTGTGTTGGTTTTAAAGTGCCAGTCAAAGAGTCTGTTTGGCTCACAATGTGTTATTAACTTTTACTTGGAAAATGAGCATCTAAAATGCCTTAACTCATTTATGACCAGCTACTAGAGGTAGTAGGATATAGAAAATATGTTCTTAGGTACACTGCATGAACATATAATATTAACATTTAATCACTAATATTTTCAGATATAGCCATAATGGGTTGTTAATATAGATTTACCACAATAACATGCTAAAAATCTTTAAAACAACTTTTCTGGTAGAACATGTATAGTGAATTTGACTATTGTGAGTCAACAACCACTTATTTTTTAAATTCAAGAGTACAGAGCAACATGACTGAGGAAAGCTGGGGAATACTAAACAATAGGTGTTTGGTGCTGGAGCTGAATATTTAGTCAATATGATTAATGAATCATCTTATTATCTGATCTAAGTTTTGGATTTTTGTTTGTTTGTATGAAGAATTTAAAGGTCCCAAATGGATGAGCTAGTAAAAAAGTTAAGGGCATATATCATTGATGTCATGAATTAATGCAGCTGTGTGCATTTTCTCCAGGGATGTGGTGCTGCTGTTCTGTGTGAGACTGTCCAGTGCTTTGGCCATTCTGAATAGTTGCAGAAAACAGCAGGCTCGACTAGAGCTGGTGTGCATGAGATTAGAGACGTGATCTCACAGTGTGATTAGAACAAACATGCTGGGCTTACAGTACAGACAGTGCACGTATTAGTTTTTTTCAGATAAAAGGAATAGACCTGAAGGGAATTTCTGCTGCTTTAGCACATGGTTGATTACCAGGGAAAGTAATTTCCCTGTGCTTAGAAAAGAAAACAAATTGACTCTATTAAGAAGCCAACAGGCAAGTGCTGAAGTACAGGGACACATGCCAAATTGTTGGCCTTTGGCAACTGTACGCTACATATTAGGTTGAAAACAAATTTCTCATTTTAGTTTTTCAAGAACATAAATGTGAAGTTGCTTAGGCATTACTGCATTTGAGAAGTTATCTCTAATGTAGCTTGTACTATTTTTGCAGAAGAAGCTGTCCTCAGTCATCTATCCATGTCAGGTGATGACTCTAACCTTTGTTGGCAGTAGACTGGAGGAGTGCATCAGTGTTTTGACATCATCTTCATCTAACAGAGAGAAACAGCTATGAGTCAGATCTGTCCCCCAATGACTTATGCTCGTTCTCCACAGGTCACCTGATGGGAAAGAAAAGTATAGAGGAGCCGATGGGCTCAGAGGAACAACACAGCAGGAGTGAGCAGTTTTTAAGTGTAGCCGAGGCTGAGGAACACACACAGCCATCTGGATTTCTGCAGGCACTCATCATAGCTATGGCTGGACCAGAGAATGAGAGAGAAAGAGAGAGAGAGACCAGACTGAGACAGCAGCGTGCTCTAGAGCAGAGGAAGCTATTGAAGGACCAGCTTGAGCTAGAGACAGAAAAGGTAAGCAGAAAAGAGTTTTTCTATTTCTGTGCTTTTCTCAGTAAAATCCCTGTAAAGTGTTGCTGTAACTTCAGGTATGGGCAGTAAAAAGTGATACAGCAAAAATAAGTAGTGCTATTAAATAATTTAATCAAACTGGATTACTCAATTTGAAAAATCATCAGTTATTAAAACGTACCTTCTGAGTGGGTCTGCATTGGGTACTTAGCAATTTGCATGATGACAACGCATGCTTCCTAGTCTAAATCTAGATAAAATCTAAATGGGACACGCCCATATATATTTTTGCAACAGAGTTATATGTATGTATTTAAGTCTCTTGAAAAGTTTCCCTTTATTTTTTACAAATAAAGTATTTTGGAATCTTTTAAAGGTGGTATACATGGGTTTATGTATATAGCTTTTTTTATTTTTGTGATTTTAAAAATAATTGATTAGATTTTCATGAAAATATTCAGCAGATTGCTTACAAATTAGCAGTTCATAACAGCATTAATCACAATACTTGAAAACACTATCACAATATTTTTTATCTTCAGGTTTAATAAAGAAATTTGCAATCTGTCAATAATGCTTTTAAATATTCATTCAATATTCATTAAATATAACCTTAAGTCGTGTACGGCACTATATACAGCTGAACAGGGGCAGTTATACTCTTCTTCAACATTCAAACTTAATGTAATTTATTGTAAAAAATAATATCAGCCTATTAAAATTGACCATAATATTTACTGCTTTACTAATTAAATCTGTGTCCGAAGCTGCTTTTTACGCACAGTTTTCAATAGGTTACATTTAAACAGATTTCTTCGATTGCTACACATTTCCCACATGACTAATGCTATTTTTTTCTCTCTTTTACATAGGCAACAAAGCTTTTGCTACTGGCTTTAAACATGAGAGATGCCAATTCAAGCTGAAGATGAAGTGCTGTGGCCTGATTTATCAAAGACTCTTTGTAGTTTGCAGCAGCTAAAACGTAACAGTGCATCACAGATGTTTCTGTTTGAAAATAAAGTAATATGCATTATTGTTTTTCATTCTGCACTGCATCTGTTTACATACACAAGTGATATTTTTGTATGTAAATCTATAACACAGCACACTAAATCAATATTATTATCTTTTGTTCTCTTGAGCTAATTAATTTATCTGCCTTTAAATTATTAATGTGAGTGATGTTTCATCAAACATTCAATAAAGCTTGAATTATTTGAATAAACTGCACTGTGAATCAAAGGCACTGTGTAGAAGTGCTTGCTTGGCAACTGTGCCGTTTTCCAACTGCTCAATATCGGTATCTTCTGATTATTATTATTGTTATTATTTAAAAGTAAACTTACCATCTCTTTGTTTAAGAACACAACAGCAGATGTTCCTCTTAAAAACACCCGAACATTTCAAACATCTTGGTATTTAAGCACTTCCACATATTTTCAGGGTTTCTGTAATGTGACCGAGGTTTGTTTTATAGCAGCATTGCACTGATAAAGTGATGCTTTTAAATGTCTGAATCATGTCCATGTAAATAATATAATGGGTCTCTAAAAAAAAAAATACTCAATCTCCTGAAAGGATAATTTTCTTCTTTTGTTTAGGCAAAGAGACTTTGTTGGTCCATTCATCATAAATTTATAGATAGATAGATACTTTATTGATCCTGAGGGAACTTTTTTAATCATTTATATTGTTCAGACAATATAAAGAGTAGGAGCTGTTTAGAACTTCAAAAATATAAAATACTGCGCTTGCTGGTAATAACCAACTCTTAATCGTTAAATGTTAACATACTACTATTCACTAAGTAGTTCTGTGAGACTTCAAAATTATCCTCTATTTCATTTTTGCAGCACGCAAAACTAGATTGACAGAGCATGCCTTGGTCTCCATGAGGCACTAGATGGCAGTATTTAGCTCCAGAAGCTATATCTTTAAAGGAATAGCTTGACTAAATACACTCACCTTCCCTAGCAAGAGCTACTACCAGTTAAAACAAGTTATTTATCATGCTGTGTCACAGTTTGTATCTTTTTTGACAAAACTATATTACTTTAAGCAGGAAACCTCCTAGAAATGTTAGGCCCTATAAAAGAATATAATATTCTTTTTAGATATTGTTCTCTGACGGCCCCCTTGAAACTATTCCATTCCATCAACTTCCCCTTCCCCACCCTAATTGCCTCCTAAGCTTTTTAGTGCCACTCTTTACTGTTTTTTATTTATTTTAATTTATTGATACTTTATTATTATTATAGTTTGTTATTGCTATCCATTGTCAAACAGAGGAGGATGGGTTCCCCCTTCTAAGCCTTGGTTCCTCCCGAGGTCTCTTCCTACAGCTAGGGAGTTTTTCCTTGCCTCTGTCGCCTTTGGCTCTATGGGGGCTCAGACCCGGTGTCTGTAAAGCTGCTTTGTGACAACATCAGTTGTAAAAAAACGCTATATAAATTATCTTGACTTCACTTGATTATAGGTGTAAGATAAGACAAACCTTTATTAGTCCCACAAGTGGGAAATTTGCAATAATTCAGTAGTAGTATTTTTATCTATTATTATTATTATTATGATTATTATTAATAATAATAATAATAATAATAATAATAATATTACTTTACATGACATTTCTGTCTACCGTTAGAGGGGGTTGGTGGGAATAGTGTTTTTTTTTTAGTTTGCAGGTATCAGGAGGCAGTTTTCAAGTTTGGGGACACTTCCAGAACATCTGGGATACTTGGGATGTTTGAATGTCTTTATGAATTTAACTTTTACTGAATGTCAGATAGATTAAGTATATCACTAGCTAGCATACTTGCTATAGAAATAAAAGACTAACCAACCATTCAAGTTGATGAAACACATTTGTAACACCACTTCTGCCAGACTGAAAGATTTTCTGTAATGAAAGGCTCATTAAGCTGTGCCAGGTTTTCAGATGCAGTTTCTTTTCTTTGGTGCAGTAACTGGAGCTAATAACAAGACTAAACATTCCCAAAGACTTGAGACTGTACTAGACATCTCTGCTGCTCTGTGCACTTTTCTACAAGAGTCAAACAGTAAAATCATTCCCAATTAACATGTGCTCTTGTTGGATTAGTTGAAAACTATATCTGTCAAGTGGTCACTTTCAGTGAGGGGCTCTAATGGGTGGTGATTTCAGCTCTAATGGGTGTAATTATAACCTGCCTGTGTCAGCTGGGAGAAACCTGGTCATGAATAAGCCATATTCTCCCTCTCAGCTGTCCGTCACTACGAAGGGCCCAATTACGCATGCTGAGGCTCTGCATAATGAGAAATATTCATTGCAGTTTCTATTTTATGTGCTTAAGTGCACCAACCTGACACTCCCTGCTCCCCATATTTAGTTTGTTCAGTCGTTGCCAGTGATCTTGTAGATGTAAAGCAATCTGCATTTTCTATCAACCGTAATAACACTAATAAAATAAACGGATCTGTAGCCTCTGTAGATGGCATGCAATGGAAGGTAGGCATCTGATGTCACAGCAGGTGGAGATTACTGTGGGTTCACGCACCCTAACACTAGAGGCAGCATTAGAATTCAGCTTGAATAGTCTTTAATGGGAAAGAACTGTTATGTGATTGACTGTACAAACAGATTCAACAGGAAATGTGGTGGAACTTTTTACTGACTCAAAAAAAGAGAATCGAATAGATCACTGCCATTCACAGTAATGTCTGCCTTTAGTAGGGAAACCTGCAAAACTGGATGTAAAAGAAACAATTATCTCCTTCAAATTTGGAAGTTGGAATTAACAGTGATCCTTAGACTTACCAAAGAACCCATGGGCCATGGACATTACTATGTGGTCAGGAATCCTGACCTTTATTGTTGGAGGTTTTCAGAATTTGCTTTTTGTATTTGCTCAGTGTTGAAATCATCTACAAATAAATGAGAGGGAGGCTGATTCCTGGCTTCGCCAATGTCCCTGGACCACTAGTTGTTTGGTAAGTTGTAAGGATCACTGTAAAACCCCACTGCCTTTAGTCTAAGCAGATAATACTTGTTTAATCTAACCCAACAAGAAACTGTAGCACACTCACATTTACAGAGTGCTGTTCAATTCATATATTTTTTATGGTATGTGTTTGAAAAAAGTCACATTGTTAGGAGAGATTGGGTAGTTTTTCTTCGTGAAATAAAGCTCACATTAGTACAATAATCTGTTGCCTAGTCTAATTCAGCTACATTGAGGTTGTAGCATTTATTTCACAAACACAACAGCCATCCTATCTTTCACTGTTATCCATTAACATTCAACACTCTAGCAAAATTAACTCAGTTGACTCCAGATTAAATTCATTCAGTTAAATTGGATTTTTGATTACAGTGTAGAAAGCTTTTTCAATTTCACAGCATTTACTACTGAAAGAATGCAGTGACAGAGTAGTTATATCAAAATGTCAGGTGGGCGTCCAGGCCCCGCCAAAGGCTTAAAGGGTGTTCATGGACATTCCACCTTGTCCAACTTTGTTTTGTACCCCGTGCAAACTGTTATGGCCCTTGTCCCTGTGTCTCCCCCTTTTACTTTAATAAATCCTTCTTGTTTCACTGTCAGTCCTGCCTGCGTTTGCTGCCAAACCCATCCGGATCATGACACTGAATAAAAAATCCTTTTGCTGAAGAATTTCTAGAAGCCCCACAATTTAACAGCACTCTTTCCAAAGGAATGTTTACATTATTATATATATTTGCCACCTGCAGCTGACTGCACATGTGACCGCAAGAGCCATAGGTGGAATAACTGATGTAATAAACGTTTCAGCATTTCTTTTAAATGTCGTAATGCCTAGACAAAAATATGATCATTATTATTATTATTATTATTACTATACCAGATACATTAGCTAGAGTGTCACAATGCGCTGCTTTGCGTTGGGTGAGTGAAGCTCACTACTAAGTTAATTTCCAAGCAGTGCATGTACTAATAATGACCACTAGGGGGAAGCAAAAGCACGATAAAAAATAAATGAACGAATGTCCTCTAGGACAGGATTGTGTGTGTGTGTGTGTGTGTGTGTGTGAGAGAGAGAGATTAAGTGTAAGTAGTAAAAGTTACCAGCGTCACAAATTTGTAGAATCATTAATTGATTTTATAGTTTGATAATAATTTCCTAATTGCTTATGAGCTCAGTAGTCCAAACAAACATCTTAAAATCACACAAACATTTCTTTATCTTCTCTTTTCTGTGAGCTTAATAATTTATAACATAGTACATTATAGTTAGATCTGGCTACTCTTTATATGCTTAGTTGTTCTGCACTAAATTGTAGGAGTATTACGGTAGTTTTGAAGACTGTGACTGTCATCCCCAAATACTGACAGCCAAATAAACCAAATACCTCCTTTTGATATCTCTGCAGTGATGGCATGAATGACCACAGATTTATGGAAATGTTTTTAATGAATAGCTTATATGCACATTCTTGCAAAATAACACACATCAGCAGTAAACAGGCTCAACATACACATGAGTGTATTACAAAAATTATGGAAGCAAAATGCTTGCTCGAACACACTGGGAAGAATAAATAGATTGCATTGGCATTGTAGGTGCACAGTAAGTAAAACGGAGTGAGCGATAGATGATTTAAGCGTTTAGCTAGAGAAAATGTCCTTTAAATTTGCCCTTACCAAGCAACAAAATAAGATATATTATAAAAATAGGGGGAAACATTTCAAATATAGTCTTGGAATACACTTCAGTAAGCAAACAATGACGACTCTGCATTGATTGTCTTTTAAAATGAAAAAGGAAAAATCCTACAAGGCCAAAAGGCCTAAAGTTCAGGCTCTGCTGGGCAAAGTCCAGCCTGGTCTTCTAGGTTATATGGCAAATGTGCCATCAGCATGGGTTCAGTTTGTGTGTAGGACAGTCCCAGGACCAGTCTGTCACAGTGCAAGATTACAGTCTATGATCTTCTGGCTCCTACCATGTCTTCCCTATAGACTGAATATGCTCCTTGGCCTTCATCCTTAGTGATGCAATACTGGAGTTGCGTGGGTCTATCTCCTCCAGACTGAGTTTGTCCATGAAGCCTGAGCACTGGTAGGCTGGTGGGGGAGGTGGGGGGCACAGTGAGCCCAGGTGAGGCAGAGAGTGGCTCAGAAAAGGTGGAGGCGTATAGCTGGCAGGCTGAGAGGTCATAAAGCCTGGTAGGGACTGTAAGGGTGAACTAGGGGAGGAAATAGGAGCTGAAATGGGCCCAGTAAGCCAGGGGTCCAGTGGCAAGCCACCACCGCCTAGGCCTGGAGCGGCTGGTCTGGGGAAGGATAGTACAGATGATTCCTGGAGTTTAATGGAGCTGACCTCCAGCTTCTCCTGACGACGCCATTTGGCACGGCGGTTCTGAAACCACACCTGGAGGGTCACATGGTAATAAAGGATCAATGAAGAGCTCAGAAATTTTTATTTGTTTTAATAAATGCACTTGGCCACTGTCTTTGTAAATTTTGATGTTACTCAAACTTTTTGTTGGTGCTAACCAAGCGTACACTACAGATGTAGGACAATATGAGAAATAACAGGAGGCTGAATATTCCTTTAAACAATGGGATATTCCTTTAAATCATAAGGGCTCAGAGTCCAGGCTTCATTTCTTGACATTCATTTCTGCCTAACTTACACATTAGCTACTGAATAGTTTATAATAACTTCTGAGGAAGGAATGGGTTTAAGACTGAAAATGCAATTAGCCTAGTATAACAGATCCCATGTCTCAGAACCCAGTGCAGAGATATTACAGCTAGCTGTTGTGATTTTTAAAAAATCAGAAAAGCCCCCCAAAAATCATTAAAGTTGAGGCAGCTACTATCATAATTTTACAACACACATACAGCATTGTTTTATTTATTGCTGGCACTGAATAACATGGCTTGTTTATGTCATTCTATAATATATATTGTTGTGACATTGTTGTGACTGATAAAAACAATTATTACATGAAAATGGTTCTAGAACATAACTGACAATTATGAGTTATTAATGGAAGAGATCAAAGCCATTATTAGATTAGTGTGGCTCTGGAGTTCTGAAAGTGATAGAATATGAAACATGGTTGTTAATCAGAGATTCAGATGAACTTTTAAAGCAGAGTACTGACTTTATTATGTTTACCCTTTAAATGACCAAACCTCTGTTATTTACTACAGTTAATATCTTTCACTTTCCCTTAGGATGTAACTGAGATTTTATGGGATTAATATTTAAATCTGTAATATTTAAACATAGAGTCAAAGTTACTCAGCCAAACTAGTAATATTGCATTATAGAAACAAAAACGTATTTATGTTATAAATGTTATACTTTCTATCTCCATCAGTTTCAACAGCATTGGAACTGATAACAAAACACTGCACTGATTTTAAATAATTTAGTTTTAAATTTGTAAGTGATTTCACATTTTTATTTCAGTTTATTTTTTGTTTAAAATTTTCTTAAAAGATTAATTAATCCCCATGAATCCCCCCTGTGCTCTCACCTGAACGCGCACCTCTGGCAGGTTGACCTTCAATGCGAGTTCCTCTCTGCTGTAAACGTCCGGGTAGTGTGACCTCTCGAAGGCTCTCTCCAGCTCATGAAGCTGGAACGTGGTGAAGGTGGTTCTATTCCGCCGGTGCTTTTTGCGGTCTGGGCTTGAAGGGGCACCTACACACAAACATACACACACATTAACATACATTTCTGATTAATTGAGTTATGTATTCAAGGTATTAATTGTCTGTATATAAATCTTAATAATGAATCATTAATCATTCGACTCAGGTTACTAAAGCAAACAAAAAATAAACAGACAAACAAACAAAAAACCGCAGAGCCACAATTCAGTTTAAAAAATAAACTACATAAAAACACAAAATACTTAAATGTTGACTGGTAGAAGTGTTTACACAATAGTGGTCTTAAAGATTTAGACTTTTGAAAAAAAAAAATCTTAAAACACTAAATTCTTATCTCTAAATTACTTTATATAAATAAATTATAATATAAATATTCTTTTTGTAATTGACTTAATCTGGTCTGTACCTGAGTGCACACAATTATAGCAGCATAGTATGTGTGTATATGTACTTTTTCCTTGGTTTCCCTACTTTAATAGTTTTGATTCTTTATTATAGTTCATTATAATCCGGGTTTGTGTTGATGTCCCTGACCACTTACTTTTTAGCCAGCTCAATATTTAAACCAGATACCTGACTTTAATATGATTAATCAATAAAATAACTTACCTAAATCCCTTTAAACTCTGAGGATCTGTATATTGGTCCAAACCTCAGAA
Organism: Arnoldichthys spilopterus; assembly: GCA_037974385.1. NCBI lineage: Eukaryota > Metazoa > Chordata > Actinopteri > Characiformes > Lepidarchidae > Arnoldichthys > Arnoldichthys spilopterus. The sequence continues at coordinate 16,918,693 of JBBPDA010000025.1, forward strand.
CTTAGAAATTAGTTTTAGAGTAATTATAAAACATGGTATAGGAGATTCTGCATATTTATTCCAAACTAAAATAACAATGATTATGAGGTTAACTTTCTTAACAAACCCATATTAACCTCACCTACAGTACAGTACAGTATAGTACGATTTAACACAGTATAGTGAAGCACAGCAGTACCAACAGTCACTCACTCTGAAAGCTTTCGGCGTTTGTGTCCGTTTTCGTTGCCCCTCTGGTTTCGGCCTGCAGCATCTTCTCCTCTCTGAAACCCAGGATGGCCTCAATGCTGTGGACCCTGGCCTGAGGACCAGCAGCACGCACCAAATGCACGGGTGGGGACAGCTGCTCCTCCATGCTCTGACACTGCGCTCCGACAAGGCGCATTGAATTGTAACTTACAAAAATAAAGTAAAAATTCAAAATCAGATACAAAAACACTGGACACAGTGTTTTCCGTGGCTGGCGGCTACCAAAATCCTCAAAAAAAAAAAAAAAGATTAATTTCAAAAAATACAAAACAGAAGAAAAAAGTTGCTTCCAGTGAGTAAGACTTTGATAGTCATGTAGTATCAAAAATAGCAAGTAATAAATAGAAATAAAAAATAAACAAAGTACAATAACAACAAACAAACAAGAACACTGGTCCAAGTTTGCTTCCAGTGACTGATAGGAACCAAACTAGTGTAGTAAAGTAGAAATCAGTCAGAAAACTGCACACAAAAATAATCTCCAAGCTCCAGGATATTACTGATTCTCAGGCTGAGCTCATTCCGCCACTGTCGAAAGCTGCTGGTCACTTCAGAGGCTGAAGGCATCACCTTGTTCCAGCTCCTGATCATAGTGGCGAAGCAGTGTCCTCAGGCGTCTTTTATACCGACCACTCAGCTGGGGGGCTTTTGTGTTTATCTCATCCCGCCTGGTGCCTCTGGGAGGACTCAGATTGGCTGAAGGGACCCTGGGACTCCTCCCAAAGACCCTTACACTAGCTTAGAGGAGCCACCTTTTTAATCTATATTTCTCTCTTAATGTGAAATAAAATCACACTTACTGAACCTCAGACAGGATACATACAAACACACAAACACATATGAATCCTTTAAACTCCAGACAGTGCAAATTCATCTGAAACTAAATAAACATGAGGCCAAATATGATATTTTATTCATGTGGAAATGCTGTACAACTTTGCATCAAGTAAATTCAGTATGTATTTGTGTGTGTGTGTGTTAAATAACCCGCATTCTGTTTTCACCTTATCTTTATGTCAACTCACTGTCCACTTTTGGAGTGCCACATACCTCATATGGGACTATACACGTTATTTATGTTACTGCACAGCTTATCAACTCCACTCTCCCCCATTCACCATTGGTCAGTTTCTGACTACAGGACTGCTGTTAACCACATACTATTTGGGGGTGGACCATTCTCAGCAAAGCAGTAGCACTGAGCGTATTGTGAGTGTTTTAGGCACAGCAGTGTTACTGGGGACTTTCACATGCTCTTGCTAGGTAGAAAGTGGTCAATCACCCAAAAATGTCCAGCCAAGAGCAACTCTGTAGTCAAAAACTGACCTGCAGTGAAGTGCTAGAGAATGTTTCAGCACAGACAGATGGGTTGCATGCTCTAAATGTACATCAGCAAAGTGGAGGAAGATAGGGTGGGATAAAGTTCCTGGAGAACATTTAATGTAAATGTCTCATTTGGTTTAAGCCTGAGACGAGTGCGCTTGAACTCTTTACACTTACTTCCCCAGACCTGAGATGAGCTGAAGAGGTGTATGTGTGTGTGAGCCACACTGCAATTGAGGTGAACTTAATTGGAAGAATTTGCCAACTTCCTCAGTGCTGAATGGATACGCGTAATTAGTGGTGAAGTAAGACTGACAGCAGTCTGGTAATCCACAGGCCTCACGCTGTTTAAGGGGATTACGCTTTTCTCCCCTCAAAGCACTAAAACAAAACCCCTTTATTTCCACTATTTGGGTAGTGTGTTTTTACAACAGATAATTATCCATTATACTCCCTAAGCTTTTTTATTCATGAGCTCTCAATAGAGAAAGGAGAAAAACACCATAGACAGAAAAACAGGCTATTAGAAACATTTAGCACAATAAAGCTACTACAGCAAAAGTGTGAGGAAAAGAACTGAAGTAAACTTGCTGTTAACGTGAAGCTGTTTTACATAAACACATGCACGTATGGACACACACACACTGCACCCCTGAGATTTGATCTGAGACAACAACAGCAATAAAAATAATGACCTAAAAACAAAACAAAGAGCTATTAAGACTGTTAACTTTTAACAAGCAAAACAACAACCTGACAGCCTACTGATATCATAAAAATAGTAACAGCCTAACAGCTCACTGACAATCATGAAAATAGTAAGAACAACCTAATAACCTACTGACAATCATAACAATAGAAACAACAAAAGAGCAACAACAACAACAATAGAAATCTAGAAGCTTAATAATTAAAATAACAACAGCCTAAAAATGACAACCACCACAACCTTAAAAACTGCAACATCCTTAAAATGACCGGCATAAAATTTTAACAACATAACTGCCTTAAAGCAAAAATAACATCAATTTCAACATCATTGATAATAACTACAAGCGAAAAGCAACAACATTATTATTACTATTATTATTATTATTATTAGAGACACACTATTATTTTAATTTCGGCTTTCTAAACTGTGGAGTTTGCTACTCCTATTATTGTGTGATTAACACGTCATGTCGATTTCTCCTTCCGCCTTCAGACTGATCCTGCATCAGTCTGATTCCTCAAATACTGTTCATGTCTGTTCCTATCAGACTACATTACCCAGAATGCCTCTAATCCCAGCTTTTATATAGCCTAGAACTTCCTTCCTCATTAAACGCATAAGAGAACAGATGAGATGTGTGATTAGTAAACTGCAGCGTGAAACCCATCATGCCAACAGTGGCTGGACCTTGGCCTGTCCTGTTTTTTAACCAAACACAAATGACTTAAGAGAGTTTGACCAAGGCATTTAGCCTGATGGGATGACAGTCTCAGCTAGGCTGATCCTATTAGCGCTTAATCTTTTGAACTCAAAATCCAAGGCATTTTGACCATGGACGCACATGAAATTCACAACATGGCCGTCATCCTCCTCCCTTTAACTAATCAAGGCCGCAACAGTTGTGGAATAAATAATCTCCAATTAAATTAACACCTATTTCTTCCTCTGGCAGATTACATCAGTGTTGCTTCAGAGCAGACATATTTAGGGTCTAATCTAAGTTGCTTAATCTTAAAATACATCTAATTTTCAGCGTTTTTATACAATGTACAATATTTAACTTCAGGACCACTTTAGGATGAAAGAACTTTCTAGAACCCAAGCACTTAATTTGTTAGAATGTATTTGTTTAACCTCATTAAACTGATTGAATTACTCAGAATAAAATTTATGTTCGAAATTATTAAATTGCTCAAAAATTGACTGCTATAATTAATTTTTCATAATCTTATTTTTGTTAGGAAAAACAGAATTATATTATATGCAGACCTGAATACCTTTTTAAAATTACTATTTTATTTTAAAACGCTATAAAACGGGACTGCTTTAATATGTGTATAAATTGTTCAACTACAGCAAGTTAAAGATCAGTAAATCTAAATTTGGCCTGATACATTAATTGTTCATATTGCTAACAAGATAATATTCATAATTTTATTTTGGCAAGTTCTGTCCAAATGTAGCCAATGGCCTTACTAACTTCCTTCTTCTTTGACATCCATGCTCTTTTAAATAAACTGTGTATTTCTTAACATACAATATTAAAGGAATTCTCCAGTGTTTTTACCAACTAATCTCTGTCATAGCTATAGTGTACAGTCCATTAACACAGACAGTAATTTCAGTGCGTTTGCCCATCTTTAGAAAGAACAGAATTTTAGTTGGCATGAAACACAATAGAAGCCATTAGGCAGGTGCAAGAAAACATGATGAAATTACTCTCTATGGCATCAACTGCATTCTACAGATGGGGCAGATAGACACGATTAGTACAAAAATACTGATTGACATTATTGAAATGACATTACACAAACAGAAAGAATACAAGAGTCCTGACATATGAACAGTCTGTTTTTATTATTGAAATTCTTCTGTACGCACACAATACGTAATACATCTTACACACTTATCACATTAAATTTTTTCTCAAACAAAGTCTATAGAATTTACTTAACGAAAGTGTAGAACTGTAATATGTTTTAGTGCAGTGGTGCACCTCTTGCAATGATTCATGTAACTGACCACTTTCCCATGACCATCATTTATGTATAAGAGCAAAGGCTGTTTAAACCACGCTTTGTAGTTTTTCCCCCTTTCTCCACATACAGACATATGTCATTGTTCACTGATTATAAAACATCTTTACAATCATCCTCACTATTGTAATTTTTACTAACTGTACAACATAAAAGAAGTAAGAAATGTCCATTGTGTGACTGTTAATGCTAAGGGCATGAAGGACAAAAAGAGAGGCTGTACTGGGAGACAAGAACTCTAACAGAATTTAAACAACACTTAGAAAAGAAGAAAGGAGCAAAATTATCCAATATCAAAGAAAAGATAATCAAGTGCAACAACATGAACTGATAAAACCTTTTTTCAACCCCAAAAAGCTCCTGATGATGCTCGAAGACAATGAATATGGAACATGGACCAAGTGTGTGTTCACCAAAATGGATTTCTCCATCATGAATGCATTAAGTAATGATGGGACTCCCATCACATTTGCCCTTTTTATTCATATTACAAATGTACAGTGTGTTAAACATCTAGTGTGAACTGATGGGAAACCCTGCATTGTGATTTTGCCAAAGGGGGTTGGAGGCACCATGGGGCAATAAGGGGGAGTGTGATGGTTAAATTATTTTTGTGATTTATGATCGCTCCACCAGACTGCCCATCACAGTGATTTGTTGCACACTCTGTTTCTTCACACAAAATGAATTTTCTAAAGACCCAAAGTATTTTAAATTGGAAGCTTTTGGGGGCCTCAAGAACCCCCTAAGATCCTCCATATTTTGCACCCTGATAACGCCCATTCTCATGACCTCATGAGACTCATGTAGATGGCAATTGAATACTGGTAAAAAAAGAAAGTTAAGTGTCTGAGACCAAAGATGTTTTTCCAGTAGGCCCATAGTGTTGCTCTAGTGTGTGCTCTTTTGTGCACACAGTTCAACTCATAAGCTTACTGTTAAGTCTATCAGGTTATAAGAGATTTAAAACTTCAGTGTTTTTTGGGCCCTGGTTGATATATTTGTTGCTGTTTGTTCTATATCATATGATTAATTATGATGAATAACACCATGGTTATCAGCCCTGTTGTTATCCGTGACAACACACTTTGGCTGCTTTTATAAAGCAGTTTAGCCAAGTGAAGAAATAAAGCAAAGCAAAAGAAGAAATAAACCCCAGACATTGTTTAAAATATGTATTTTTAACAATGGTCATTTCTTCTGGAACAAAAAGCAGTTCCACCACAAACTTCGAGTAAAATGACCATTGTTGTTGCTTAAGCAACTGGTGTTCAGTGGAATGGGGAGTGAAACGTGTTGTTGTAGGATATAATAAAATGGGTAGAACTCTTTTCAACCAGTCAGACTGTGAGGTCAGAACTAACTGTCCTATATCACTGAACGTAACTTTCTGGGAGTGTTTGCATTTCCCCACATCCTTACATGATGGAGCATTTCTCCTCTGCCTTGCTCTTCATCTCGGTAAGTGTGGCAGAAGCTTTCTCTTTGATTTGGTCCATGTCCATGTTCTGTAGGTTCTGCATCTGGCCCAGAATGGAGTCTTTTTCCTCCTCTTCTGTGGCATCCTCATCCACCATCTTCAGCAGCTCCTCTGGCACATCCACATCATCTCCTGCCATCTGGATCATATTCTCATCCTGCTCACTCTGACACACACAGACAGAGAGAGGAAGAAGCATGTCATGGAAAAGGCCATGCCCAATATAACACTCCACCCAAAAAAGAATTCTTTTATAGCAATTGTTGTAAAGTTGAACATGTTTTTCTAAATATTGGACCCTTATATAGTGTAGCTATATAATAGGTTTAGCATAAAATGCTAGATGTTACACCCAAACTATAATAGCAGTATGATCTCTCAAATGCACAAAATACATCAAATCTAAAATAGTAAAAACACCTACAATTTAGTTACTGCATTGAAAAAAAATGTGTACAACAATTCTTAGTGTTTTGCTTATGTTTGTCCAATCCTGCAATAGTTGCATAGAAAAGTGAAAAGTGTTTTGGGCAGATTATGGATAGGTCAGCTGTGATTGTGTGTTAACCTTGTGTGTTAAGTCCTGTCAATTTGATTCTTTGCAATGTCTTACTTGTTACTCCTTGTAATAATAAGGCTTATATTCTAGCTTAGCCCAGCCTAGTCTGTTTAGCCTTTCTAAAACTGAAAAACACAACACTTCAACTCACAAAACCTAAAACAATATATGGAAAATGAGAAGACAAAGCTTATGGTGAGCAAAACCAAACACAAATAGTTAAAAAGAAAGTCTAATAATATAAAAATAAATAAATGAATAGAAATGGCCTCCAAATGGTAAATAATTGGCTTAGGATATAAGCAAAACAAATACAAAAATACAAAATACAATACAAACAATACTATATCTAGTGTACACTGCATACATTTCATTCTTACTGTACATATGACAATAGACTTAATTTGATTTGAAAAATCAAAAATCTTATCTTAGCAACTTGAGTGTGTCTCATTTGTGTGCTTAAACTAACAAGTTTTTGAGAAGTGATTAGGTGTTGTATCAAAGTCGAGGATTCTCAAGTATCCACAATGCACATTTAAAACTGGTGGATGTGTGAATGTGGTGCTGATGGACACAATGCTGAGGGAAACTGAACAGAAGGAAGTAAATGAAGTACCAGGCCTTCTTTTCTACAATCGCATTTTTAAAGCAGTACTGTAAAAATTAATCACCATTATGTCATTTGTGCCGAAAAAGTCTCATCTAATATTGCAGGCTGGTATGATATACTCAGGCACAGCAACACTTCATCACTTCCTGTTTGTAGTAAATGGTGTAGTATGTTAATATTTTGTGTACTAACCTGCCAAACTCACACTTAGATTTGTACACAGTGTATACCTTATAGTTTCAAGGGTATACCATGTAATTGGGACATACTGCTATTTTTCAGACTGTATATCTTAATGTTTTCCTTGACAAATTTTTTTATTTATTCCAAAACAATCATACTAAGTACATTTTGTTTACCTTATTGACAGTTTTTGGTTTACAGTAGCTTTTACAGTTCATTTTAAATATATTTTCTCAAGTATTTATGAGATTTTTCATTTTGCAGTGCATTGTGACTGCTGGATACTTCCAGTATCCACTGTAGTTCCACAGGGGAAAGAATGTTTGTCTACACTGTGTGTGTAAGACCAAAAACACTTTTACTGAAGTGTGGATTTAGGCTGCTCTATCCACCTCTGCTCAAAACAAAGACATGGAGGCAAAAACCAGAAAAGTTCAGTTAAGTGACAGCTGACCACATTCTGTGTGCTGTAATGTGTGTATATCCACTTACAGAAGTAATGGAGTTGACATCAAACAAAGCAACAGATGGTACAGCCAGCCAAAGCAAAGCTGCAGCTAAAGACACAATATGGGCACATGCAAAGCCTTTACTTTGACCCTGCAGTTCACCTCCCCGCCTTTTGATGCTGCAGCTCAAAAACTATATACTATACGTTTATATATATATA
>JBBPDA010000025.1:16926617-16954977 GCA_037974385.1 Arnoldichthys spilopterus
CACACACACACACACACACACACACACACACACACACACACACACACACACACACACACACACACACACACACTGTAGAAAGGGAGGAAAGAATCTAACAGATTAAAATGTGATTATTTTCTTTTGTTTGCCTTTTTCCTCATCCAGACCCCTTTTAATAAAAAAATATGTTTTTCAGACTTGAGGCATAAGTGTGAATATGTATGGTCCTGGAAGGATTGTGTCCAGCACAGTTTAAAGACTTCTCAGCTCAAACACACTCAAACTCATTTGTTAAATGCCTTTGAGTGTTTCAGCCGTTCTGTGCTGAACACCAGCCTTCAAGGAGTTACAGGCAGCATGCACCCCTAGTGGCTGGTTAGTGTAAATGCAGGAGTGCGCATGCATCCCCGATTACATCGCCAAATGACAGCAGACAACTTCTTGACATGAAATTCCTAATCTTAATATTACAGTGAATTGTCCCGATCTAATCTCTTAATCCTTCTCTTCTTAATGCTCCCAAAAGGCCATATATCCCTCAATTTCACCATGAAATGAAATTACCCTGCAACCAAAGCAGCAATGACTGCTAAATTAATCCCTCTAAAACCATGTTCCCTCTCTTAAACATATTTCACATGATTAAGACATACCCATTCAGACTGAGACAAGGGTCTTTCGCTAGCATACTTTCATTTCACGCTCCTTAATGTAACCTAGACTCCGGATAGACGTCTTAAATAAAAAGCTGTGCACATTGTATAATTACAAATAGTTATATAGTAAAGTTTGTACACCCCCAGCCAAATGTCACGCCTTGTTTGCGGAGTCTATCATATTGAGGAGAAAAGAAAAAAAAACAAAATCATTTTTGTCTTCTGTAAGACAAAATTTGTCTTTTCTCCCTCAATATGTTTTTAGAGTATAAAATTCAGCAAATAAACAGTAATTGTGCATAAAACTGCAGTTCTTTGTAGAGAATGCAGTTATTTTCACTTTGAAAATCAAACCACAAGTAATCAGACTAGGGTTGCTCAAACTTTTGCATAAGATATATAGTTACAGTCATAAGAACAAGGTGAAAACAACTGCTTAAGTCTAACCTGTAAATAATATCAGTGCCAAAAGGATGGTGGTCTACAATAACTAAATAATAGAGCCACTGGTCAAAACATGAAGATCAAAAGTCCTCAAGACATTTGACTCTTAATTTCCACAAGCAAAGTGACCGTCTCTTCCAACCATTCATACACTGAACCAGGGATGCACCAATCTGATACCGATATTAGACATTGGTACAAAACTGGCTCAACTATCTATTCAACTCTTTTCTGTATTCTATGCTTGTGTTCACTGTAATTCTTGTTCATTTTTAAGACTTATTTTTTTTTTACCAAGTTTCTGCTGCATGATTGTTGTTTTAACAATATGTGAAAGTTGAAAGTGACTATTTGTCATTGTAAAAACACACTCAAGCACTACAACGAAATGTTACCTCTGCATTTAACTCATCACACGTGGACACATGGAGCAGCAGGCAGCTATGAGCAGCACCCGGGGAGCAGTGCAGTGGGACGGTACCTTGCAGGTGCCCGGGCCGGGACTTGAACCAATATACATGAGGGCAATATATAATTCAGATAATATATATGTGTGTTACATTTTGTTTTATGACTATAGGAAAGCAGTGCAAGCCAAACATGATGTTGCTCTACATATTTAAAAAAATGACGGCAATCTCTCCCACACAGTCAGACATACAACTTATTAATCAAATACTGGTATCAAATCGTTACTCAGTATCGGCTGATACCCAAAGTGTTGGGACTGCTAAAGTTGAATTGGTGCATGTCTATACTGAACTGCACAAAAAACACTGTTTACTACAGTACAGTGATTTGTAATTATTGTAATATTAGTTTAATTTGAGGGGAAAAAAACATACTGTCCTGCTGAACAGCTATTAAATATAATTCTCTATAGACTTTTCTACAACATGACTGTACCTTCTCATATTCAGCCTCAATCATAGTAAACTGTGAAAATGAAAAAAACATTATGCCTATCGTTAGCATTTAAATGGGTGTATATTAAATCACCTCTCAAACATTAAAGGTGACCGTTTTTAAATGCTTTAAAAAAAGTCTACCCAAGACAAAGCAAAGCAGCCTCAGGGGTGTGCATTAAAAGAGCAAAAATAAAGATATAAATAAAAGAAGGGCTTAACCCTTTAATCAGGAACACATCCTTAAATTAAGATCATGTCTCTGATTAAATTACATTTTTCTTGTCACTAGTCGTCAAACCCTTGCCCTAACGAGTTGTCTTAAGGAGCCTGAGGCGATTAGTGAAATATTAAAAAGACGAGCAGAGAAAATGAAAGCGAACGCTAAGTCATAAGCGTGGGCTCCTTGGGGAATCGCACAGACAAGAAAGCAATCAGAAGAAGAGCATGTATGTCCCTGTGTATAAAGGATATATTTAAGGAGTGTTGTCTAATCCGCCAAGGATGAACGGCGTTAAGACGCTGCCTTTTCTTCCAGAAACACATGCCGTGGCCCTCTGCAGCTAATGCTAAGCAGAGGGCCGCGAGGAACCCAAACAAAATCAAATTTGTTTCTCAAGGGGGAACAAAAATTATTAGACATAAATCTCCCTTGAGCGACAAAGTGAACGTTTATTAAACCCTTCATCTAATCTTTATCTACTGCAAATGACCTATATATTGGGCGAAAGCCTTTTTGTCCTGAGCAAGTAATTTTGTTGGGACTAACAGGGGTCAATAAATTAATTCACCCTTCAGAGGAAAAAGTCAAGGCCTTTGCTATAATCTAGAAGATGATTCAGATCAGCGGCAGCGTGTTTCATCTGTTTAGAGACAAAACACTGCATCAGTTAACACAACGTGGAACTCAATAAGGAGTGGATTAACCCAAATGAGCAAAACCATGACACTAAACACTAATGAATAATGGATTATACAGCAAACTTCCTTCAGTTACTATTGGAAGAAAAACTTCCATGTCCATAAGAGTAACTTAGCAGGAAGAGGAGCAAAAACATTCTTAACTTTCAATTAACGTAAATCTTAAGATTTTTAAATATTAATTAATTAGGGTTTGTTTCCATTGGCCTGTTCAGCATGAAACGTTCAAAAAGTGCAAATGGCACTAGGTATTTTCAAATTATTTAAACTAGTGAAAATGATTAATGAGATACAAGGTTTGGTCCTGACAGTGACAGAAAAGGTCACACAGGAAATATGAATAAAGTGATGATTGCATCTATGATCACATCATTTTTTATTTTAAAGCTATAGTTTAAATTCTTAAATAGAAAAGTGTTCCATTAAAAGTAAGAGGTGACCGGCTATTCAGCACAGTACTAATTATGTTACATTTTGGTACAGATGTAGCAGCATTGTTGTATACAGTAAAAGTGATCTAAACCTGCCTCACACCCTTATTTCGGTCATAAAATTGCAATTCTGATTGGCTACAATTAAAAGAATAAACAGCCCCATCATTTACACAACTATATAATCAACTGGGTCACAATTTCAAGAACAAATGGTAAATATGTAACATCTTGGGTTTTCATAGTAGCTGATGACCAAAAATACGACATCACAACCTACTAATCTCAGCTTTAAACAAAGCCCCTAGATCTCATAAAAAATCACAATAACAAGGTTTAACACTCTTAAGAAGTTGTGGAACTGCCTTTGTTCTCCATAATCCTCTATTTTCACACTTAATGAGTTTTTAATATTGAGCTTTTGAGTGTAATCTCAAGGTAATATCAAAATCAACCATTGTCTTAATATTTTGATGCTGTGGCTTAATCCATCGTGACTACACCTTAACTCTAAACATCAGTAGCACAACAATCCTTAAACAGGTCATTACTTCTATTGCTGTCTGATCTCACTTCTTCACAATGAGAACAAGTCATGACATTTAATCTGGATTAAGCTAGCATGCTCATCAGATCATATGCATATGATCATATGCATAACGTTACTTGAATTGGACACATTGTATTTACAGATAAATCTTAACATTTTAATTTCTCCTTATCCCCCTTCTAGTTCAGTGCTTTTCTCTAAAGATACAGACACACAGTTTTTAGGTAGTGAAATAGCAATTATATGCATTAATGAGTCTAACAGAAATGCAATTAGGGCTAGCACTATGTACTACATTTGTAACAGAATAATTAGCGATTATTATTAACTGAGTATTCATAACCAAAATTTTTAACTGCAAAACAGACATGCATACATGTGATCCTGCTCTCTTTCAATGATGCACACAAAAGCAACTTGTGGAGAATCCTCAGACTGCTAAACATGGCTTTATAATGGTCTGCAGATTCCACGTCAGTCATTACTTTGTAAGATAAAGTTTGTGTGAAAGAGTTTAAAAGTTTGAATGAACGTTCTGTTTAATACATTTTGGCTGTTTATTTCTTATTGTAGGATAGTGATGTATAAATGCTACATTTAAATATTAATTATAAAGGCCACAGTTAAAACACCTCTTGTTAAGGCTTAGTAGTCATTCTACTTCTAAATCATTATCGCGATCAGCCAACAGTCAAGGTCTCATTACTGGTAAAGATTAATTAGTATCATGCAAAGTCTAATTTACTCATTGAGCACACAGGACAGAAATGAATTGCAAATGATTTGTATAGAAAATCATGTATAGAGAAACGCTAAACAGATCAGTCAGGCCAGTGGCTCAGAACAGAGGGACCTGTTCTCTCCTGGAGGACACCCTGCTCTGCTGTTTTCCCTGCTTCTACCTGATGACAACTAATCAACTAATTATCAACTCTGTCCTTGAATGAAATGAAATGAAAGTGACTCAGTCATTGTGAACACACTCAAGCACCACAACGAAATGTGACCTCTGCATTTAACCCATCACACGTGCACACGTGGAGCAGCCGGCAGCTACTAACAGCGCCCGGGGAGCAGTGTAGTGAGACGGTACCTTGCTCAAGGGTACCTCAGTAGTGCCCAGGCTGGGACTCTGACCAGCGACCTTCCGGTCCCAAAGGCAGTGGCCTAACCACTAGGCCACCACTGCCCACTGGTTAGTGTGTATGTGAGAGTCATGAAAATCCTAAAACGTTCAGGGTGGGGGTCTCCCAGGACCAGGGTTAAGAAAACACTTAGCCAAGATACAGTTGCAGCTTTTCATCTATGGTACTGTAAGAAGGATTTCTCATGAGAAAATGATTGATGCTAGATTACTGGTCTCAGACACCTAGGCTGCTGGGTTTTACTCAGATTGAACAAAGATTTAGGCTCACATTGCCCTGGATTCCGCTTGATTTTTTTCAGACCTGTTTAGCAAAAACAAGGCAAGCACACGCTGTTAATATGAAGGAGCTCACCTCAGGTCGTCTAGTTTACGTAGGACCTCCTGCTGTGTGGAGATTACAGTGTCCATTTCCTGGCTCGCAGGCTGAAACAACAGATTATTTCACAATGCAAGACGATGCTTTTGACACTCAGAGACATAAAGATGGCTCCATAATCAGGAAACTAATCTGAACTAAACAACTCTGATTAATTCAGTGTTTATTCACTGAATATCATTTATTCAGAAATTTTCTGCCTATTTTAATCACACAATCACTTATTTGCTGACTTAGGGAAGCATATACATCAGGGCTCCAGACTGTGCCTGTTCAGGCAGTGTGACTTGCATAAACCATTTAACGGTGTCATAAACTACTATTCAGGGAGGCCACTTAGGTTCCCTATTGGAGTGAGATCTGGTCAGTTATGCCAACTATATTCTATAGAAAGTAGCAAAAGGTTTCTGAAAAAGTTGCTTAATGCTGCTAGATACACTTTATTGTTACCAACAACAACAGGCTATGGGGTGGAGCATAATGTGCACACTGCTGAAGATAAGTGAAAGTGACTATTTGTCATTGTGAACACACTCAAGCACCACAACGAAATGGGACCTCTGCATTCAAACCAACAGAGCAGTGTAGCAGGATGGTACCTTGCTCAAGGGTACCTCAGCAGCGTCCTAACCCTTAGGCCATCACTGAGCACGGTGGGTGGAGGTTAGTCTGAGGTAATGCATGTGTTGCACAACATTTGTGTCAATAGCATGTGTCTCATGTTAAATGTGGCAACCCTAACAATATGAAATGTCTTTTTGAACCCCGTCAGCTTGTCAATGCAGGAACACTGAAGATCATTCCTACCTGGCCCTGCTGGGTTCCACGTTTGGAGACCTCTTCTGTGATGACGGAGACGTAGCGGCGCTGTTCATCCAGTATCATCGCCAGCTGCCGGTTCAGCTGTTTGATTTCCAGGTGAATCCGGTTCTGTCCCTCAAATACCTGACGAAGCTCGCGATCGCTCACACTCTCGTAAATGTCCTCAACTGAGCAAACCAAATGAGGGTTCACGTTCAATTCAAAGGACAAGTTATGTAGATGCATATATTTGTGTAGAAATGTTTATTAATATAAAATGCATTTGACAAGCTGTTTTAATTTAATTATTTCTATTTCTTTAACTGCTCTGTTTTCGATCACGGACATTGATTACCTCGGCATTCATTTCTTTATGAACATATAGCAAATGACCCTGCCGTTATGCAGAACAGTACTTGTAATCAGCATTTTTAAAAAAAGAAAATCAAACCCTTGTGATGAACAAGGAAACTATACAGAAAGGATTTAAGTGTGAACGCAAGTCAAAATCTAGATAAAGCTGACCATTTATCAGCATGAGATTTGCTACAACAGCAGAGAGGCTCACATTTGTACAGAGGCCTTTATATTACAGAGAAATACAGTGATCGTCATTACAGAAGCTTTTAATTTAGTCTGCTGTAATCGAGATAACAGCTGATTTTTTTGTGAGAAAATGTCACATTAGTGAATTTTGTGACTTCATAAGAGAAAAAAGAAACAGGAGTATATTTCTGTTTATGACTGAAGAATGAAGGAGCCATTGACTATTTATGCTAAGTCCCTATTTACTGGGACTTTTATGCAACGTATGTATAATGTACATTGTAAGTAAAAGTATCCTGATAAACTCTTTGTTTTAATTGTGTTAAAATGGCTAAAGTACTGTGACTTGTTTTTTTGTTTTTTTGCACCATTTAGATTTTTAGACCTTTACACTGTAAGAACACAGTCATTTTGGAATGGCAAAAATGATTTGGAATAAAACATAAACTCTTACATTTAAAACTAAAAATGTTTTTTCTTCTTCTGAAAAGTTACCACCTCTGAGAGACATGGTTTCCTTAGGATAGCCATGACTGGTGACGTGCAAGCAGCCCTGAACTTCGGGAACATTGTGCTTTAATTTAAATTGCCATTATTCATCCTTATTTTGCCTGCTTCAATCAGCACTCTCTTCAAAATGTTTCCTTCTACAAGTTCTTTACACTCCACAATAATTTTCCCCTACATATCCACTACACGCTTGATAAGAAGAGTATTCTAGTGTTGTAATAGGCAGATTTCAATTTGGAAATGGCGGGGCACTCACCGGGCTGCCCCTGGACATCAGGGTGCTCCTTCTGGAACTCCTCTTTCTTTTTGTCCAGCTCTTGTTGGAAGTTCTGGAATTCCTCCTGGTACTTGTCCTGCTCCTCTTTAGGAATCTCTTGTTCAGATGGGGGCTTCACACACACAGAAAGAAACAAAACACGCATTCAAAACTCAGTGGAGGCCTACTGCACCGCACACACTCCTACTCCAATTACGCTCGACAAAAGAATGAAGTAATTGGCGAACACTTATGAAATAATTATGGAGGGTTCTTTGTAACTTCACTTAAGCATTTGTGTGTGTGTGTGTGTGTGTGTGTGTGTGTGATGAAAACACATGTACCAGATCTTGTCCAGGCTCACTTAACCTAAACAGCAGGAATGACAAGACATCATGGTCATCTGGAGAAATAAAGAAAAAAAAAATTAATGTACTATTAATTGTACTTAATTTTCATTTTACACACTATTCTGAAGTGTCAAAGCATAATTCACGCAAAGTCAAATTGTTACAGAGGGGAAAAACCCACACTGAGTTTTAAAAACAAACACATTTATGCCGCTCTTCATACGGACACAAACTAGTGGACTGCTGCGCTGCATGACATTAAAACCAGAGGTAGCATCATTTTCTGCAGTGTATGCCTGTATTAAGAATATGTCTGACTAAACAGATCTCTGCTGTCATGTTTCAAGAGTGAAAACATTTGAAAAGCATCAGACTATAAAAAATTGTGAGTACGTTAGCACAACACAACTAATGTTACTAGCAGTGTCTTTTATATCTTGGTGAAATTCTACAAGACTCAAAAATTGTCAAGCACCATTGCAGCATGTCTGTTTTTTGGAATAGGGGACACCTTGTGTGTACAGCTTGATTACAGTGCAAAAAAGAAAAGTCATAAATTAATTGTTGCTGCTACTCAAGAAATATGGTTTTCTACATTTTCCATTTTCTTCTGAAAGTTCCCAGTGTTCAAAAATAATAGTTTGTTGTGCAGATTCCACTACATTAAAAAACCCATCTGTTTTCCTACCAAGGAAAAATCCAACTTTGGATTGTATATATTAAGGCCTATTTATTTCTCAATTTTTCAGCTTCCTCTGGTTATATGTAAATATTTTATTATATACCTTACAAAGTATAAAACATTTACTATTATAAGTAGTAGTATAAAAATAATAAAACCTGTAGATTAACATTAAATGTACTGCCACCAAATCAGAGTTGTGTTACTGCAAAAATAATCACATCTATGAGTATTCGATGGCTTAAAAAAAAAAAAAAAAACATCATATGAACAAATTTGTGCAAAAGTTGCAACTCAGCCCTCACCTGCTAGCCCTCCTGTGGCAGCTGAGATGCCAAAATATCCAGTGGGTGGAATGATCATGTTATCAACTCTGGTACAGAACTCATAATCCTCCTTCTCTGGGGTAAAACCATTGTTTATCAGGACCTAAGGGCAAATAGTGCAGAGGTTTGCATTCAGAGTACTAGTAAAAGGGAGTTCACTAAGTAAAGATGAGCTAGGCTGCTGATTAATGTAAAATGCTGCAGTAAAATCACTTCATTTTAGAACAGGATTAGAATAGTGCCGCTTTTTTTTTTTTTTTAAATGGAGACTTTACGGTGTCTTTAATACACTGCTATTGAATTGGTTTCTTGTAGACTAGCATTTTTTTTTCTTCTTCGTTTGGAATGCTCCCCTACTGTTAAGTGTGCAGTAGCCTGACATTCATATTTTGCATGTGGCTAGTTCAACTGTGTTTTGGAGAAAAGAATTTAGCTTAAATCCAGATCAAACATTGTCACAGGCAAATTTTACAAGAGGACATTTTTTTTCTTCTTGAAAACTGCTGCTAAACTAAAGACATGCATATAAGTGGTTACCTGCAATCACCATTCATCCCTGACCACCACCAAAGGCAAGTTGAGCGATCAGGTAACAGTTGTGAACTTTAGTTAAATGTCAAATCATTAGGCTCTTTCCAAGCAGAAGAATGTTTTCATAGTTCTTAGAATTTTTGGAGGAAGTTCAAGTGTGTTTGCACTGCAGGAACTAAGAAAGATCATAGGTCTTAGAAGAACATGATTAACTATTTTACTTTAGGGTAGGTACTTTCTCACATTAGAGGACCAATGAGTTTTGTTCAAGTTCTAGTTGTAAAAAAGTGCAACTGGTGGCCAGTTTCCATTGAAGTTTGTGTAAAAAGTCAACAAAAGAATTGTAAATGGTGTTTCCATTAGGTTATATTATAAGATTAAAGTTGGGTTTTCTCCTCTTGCCAGTCAGTGCAATTAAAAATGTCCATTGGTTTGAAAAACCTTTCCAATTTTGGGAGTTTTAAAAAACATCTTTGCTTTGCAGTCCCACTCTTACAGAGCTCTATGCTTTCAGGAAGGTAAAGCATCTTTAATGGGAAACCAAAAGTGTTTCCACTTCAGCTTTGCTATGGTCATGTGAGCGACATGAGAGTTCCCCCCCCCCCCCAAAGTTCACTTGTTTCACTTTGAACTTATACCACAGTAGCTCCTCTGTGGCATTAGAAAATGTGTGCTAGCACTCAATCCCCACATAAATCAGTGAGCCCTGGGTACCCATGACCCTGTCGCTAATTCAGGTGCCTGGCCTGTCACCTTAGGACCTTCCAATTTGGAGATGCTCTGAATAAGTTGTCTAGTCGTCCTATTATGCTCGTCCATTTTTCCTGCTTCCAGTACATCAACTTCAAAACTGTTCATTGCTGCCTAGCATATCTCACCCCCCCCTGAAATAACTAGACAGTCAATGTTATTCATTTAACCGGTCAGTGGTGTTAATGTTATGGCTGGCTGATGTATACGTCCAGTTAGTTAGAGTCATTGAGGCATTGTACACAAAGAACTACAGTCTGAAATTAAGAGTTTGTAAGAAAGTAAAGAATTTGGTCACTTGCATTATGAAAACCAAAAGCAAATCTGATTTGCCCTGCAGTAGCAACACAGCTTCAATACACACATACATTGTTCACAATATTGTACTGCACATATGTGAAGAATAAAGATCATTCAATGTAGAAATAATTTTACACATGTAGGAAAGAAATTTTGCAATACTGCTGCTTACAACTTCTTCACAGCCATCATAACTTCAAATTCCATTACATACTAGTCTGTCTACATTCAAGTTTAAAGAATGATTTAGCATTCCATGAGTCATTTTGCCTTCCAGGTATACTTTCAGTTTTCTTCTCTGGATTTGTGATAGAAAGAATTGTTCCTTACCGTTAATGTTTTTTTGTAGTATGTGATTTTGGCACGGACAGGATATGGTTTATTCCTGAAATCTCTAAGGCACGTACCCAGAGCCTGGGTTGATCCATCACTACAAGAAGGAAAATTGAACAAAAAACATTATCTATAAATGAACCAGGTCCAATAAAACCTGTATCCACTTGTGTAAAATAACATTTGTTTCTTAACTAGTTTTTAGTTACACTAGTAACCCCCCATGTGCTGTAAGCATCCTTTGACCAGATAGTTTTAGCTGGCATATATTGAAAAAGGTGCTTAAAATAAAAATGATCAATTTGACAAAAATATAAGGAAAGGACTTTTAAAAGGTTTGACTGACCTTTGACTGCATTTTGTAAATACAAACAAAATTTAAAATGTTATGGCTGCAACACACTCAAAAGTTATGATGGGGCAAAATAAAAGTGACAAGTTTACGGTAATACCATTTTGAAATGTTTCACAATAAGCAACGGAAGTAGTAACAGTTGAGGAGATCATGACCTGTGTGACCTACAAACCCTCAAAAAAGCATCGCAGGAAAACCGTCATGCTGCTGTGTAGCCAACAAGGAGCTTGAGAGTACTTTGAAAAACCAGACAAAAACTAGACAAAAGTCCACTTACAAAAGTGCAGTATTAGTATTAGTATTCCGAGTTCCTAAACTATCATTAAACAGTGTAGTTCAAAGGAAAAGTCATGTTACAGAGTGGCAAACATGCCCCTGTCCTGACTTTTTTTTTTGAGTGTGTTGCAGGCATTTTTTATAGTCAATCAGTAAAAACACCTTCTATTTTTACATTTGCCATAATAATTATACAGGTTCATGAGAAATTACAGATCACAGATTTTACAGCATTTTGCAAAATGGCTTAACCTTTTCAGAAATATTCTAAAGATTATCATGATCACAATACAGAGCAAAACAATCTCAGTAACAGCATTTTATCTATATATCGCAACACTAGTTCCAGAGTTCAAAAGTGCTGGCTGATGCCCACATCTGATTTGAGTGCATGTTGGCATACAGGTTTGAAGGCTCTGTATCAGCCCTTCTTGGATTAACACTTTCACTGACCAACAGGAGACATGGGATTTACTCCTCATTCTCTAAACCATAAATAATCATTTACTAATCTCCTACAAGCACTTGCAATGACGTCATGAGGCAGAAAATATGTTTACTTACTTGTGATGGTCATAAACAAGTTTTCCATTGTTCCCCACCACGATCACCGCTGGGTTATTTTTCTGCAATGGCAAGGTCACACGAACAAAAAATAATCTCCATTTAGCCTCCAGAGGATTAACACATACTTTGCACAAGAGGTACTTTGATGTTTATTCCTCAAGAGAAACAATAAAAAAAATATGCTACACTGTTATAATCCAGATGTAAATATATTTAAGCATTTTAAGCAACAAACAAACAAACTATGGTTTATCTTATCATGTATAAATAATTCATTATATCTCCATCCTTTGGATGACAGTCTCATATTTTCACATGAAAAATGCTTATAAAAATGATAAGCTTATATATTTGCTGTCTACACCAACCTTTCCATCATTATCAAAGGAGTCAAAGAAAATTCCAACTCCATTCCACTGGTCAGCAGCACCATATACTGGACCTTCCAGCCCCTGAGCAGAAGTGAACCATATGGCCTATGGGGAAAAGAGGAACACACAGTTCAGTATTCTTTTGCTGGTGTTGAGCACTTTGGTAAGTGGTGCTTGGGGATGGAGTATGGTTCTGTACTGCACTCTGCCCTGTTCACTTCAAGTAGCCATGCTGACAATAACTCATTCTAAGACAAATCACATTAGCTTATTAGTGAGCGAGGCAAGTTTAATGAAAAAAAGTTCAGGAACCAAGTCACTGTTTGGTTAAAATTCTCCTAAACAAATTCTGTTGCATTCACAAAGGTATGATCATACCCATTTTATTTTCTAGGTGATCAAGATGCAGTAAATATCAAAGTCTGGGTATTGAGGGGAAGCCATCTGCACCCACTTTCTGCACATATAGAATAAAGCATCTGAGCCTGATGATTTTGTCATTATGGAGAACACAAAGCACAAACAGTTTAAGATCATGCCCTCAAACCACACGATCCACTGATTTGCTGGAAATCGTATTTTCTATTTTCAGGGTTTGGGAATGAGGCACAACTAAATGAATACGCAAGACTAGCAGCATGACTGTGCTACTGTAGTGCTGGCCTGAGAAACATAAAATCTAGTCTGTGGTCAAAACTTACAGCTATTTAATGGCTAAAAATGACAAACAACCCCAAGCCTCTAGCCCCAACAGAATGGGCTAGAGTGTCTGAGTGTACCCTAGTACCCCACAAAGTTGGAGGGTTTCTAATAAAGTGGCTAGTGAGTGTACAACTCATTTACCTACTCCTTATCCTACACAGTCCCACTTTGTGTCTGTGGGACAAGTTCAGAATGGAACACAACATGAGCCATCTTCCATCATCTTTCACCTTACCAGTCCATCTGCACCCGTCCTTCCTCGGCCGGACACGCGGAACGCCACCTCTGCCTCCCAGTGTTCAAAGCTGACTGGAATTTTGGTCCATACTGAGCCCTTCTGGCTTCGCAGGGAGGGCGTGATTCGAATCTGATCCGCACTGGGGATGGCACCTGGAGTAACACAGCACAGATCATCTACTGAGACCATTTCCTGTATGTAGAGAAGCCTTAAGGTATAGCTGGGCAATAACTGTAATGTAAAATAATAATTACAGTTTAACAGTTTAAAAATACAGCCTAAACACAGACAGTGCTCCTATATAAAAGTTTCACTAAAATAGTTAAAATTTCTTTGCCAAATGTGAATAAGAAATATGCCTTAAATCACACCCATTATTTAAGCGCTGGCTCCATTATCGATAGGTTGGTGAGTTTGAAAAACATCCTAGCCAATGGTTGGAAACTGGCACAACTAAACTGGGAAGAAAATTGTAATAAGTAAATATATTTTAAAAATTATATATATGAGCATATCTGACAGGCTACAAAAGTTAAGAAATGTTGCAAAGAAAACAGTAATAAGGTCTGCTGTCTTTGGTGTGCCAGACATCTGAGAACTCACATTTATGATGTTCAAACATAATGTTCAGACTACGATGTAGTGGGCCTACAACAGTGACTGCAGCTTGTGAGATAACACTGACCTTTGGTCTATTTGTATTCTGATACTGATTTTCCTTAACCCTTTTCAGGCAAAAACACTGAAGTGGCCAACAGTGAGCTGCCGGTTACTGGCTTATATTCACAGTTAAGTATGTCAAAAAGGTAACATAACTTTGTCACTGTACGAATACAATGAAACGTTGTTTGGAGCAAAACCTTTTAGATGCCTTAAGACAACAATAAGAACAGAAAATCAAAAAGTATATAAAGTATATAAAAATCTACTTCTGCAGGACTGTGGAGTGGAAGGCCTATGTGCACTACATCATTTAGCTTTGGTGGAGAGAGCAAATTAGGTCATGTGAAGAGTCTAGACAGTCCCACTTAAACTGCGCCAATCTTTGATCTTCACAGTGCAGCTGTTAGGAAAAGGACTAGTTCTTAGATAGAGCTTTAAAGAGGAATTCCACCGATTTCACAAACAGCATACCTCAGTCACTGAGATGTCATTCGGTGTGTTTTGCTGTGAAATGATTCACTGTAGAATCCAGCCAAACCTGATTTCTATACAGTGGTGGTGATGGGAACCAGGGGTCATAGTGTCTACAGTGCAAGTACAGCAATTTAATGAAGTATAAAAATGACATCTAGACGTGCGAGTTTTATATGTAATAAAATGAAGTAGTATTCTGACCCACAATGCTATATTATTTACGCCATAATCTTATTGCAAACTATGGTTAAAAAAAGCCTCAGATTTCTGGTCTCATATCAGGCACCATATTCAGAACTGTTTTGTGCTTCAGACGTCTGGTTACCATTATCACTTACAATTAAACAATTAAGACTCACTGCGATTCTCTGGAATGAGGCATTCCACAAATCCATTTAAATACATTGGTTTACATTTTAATTCAATTACTATTTAAAATGTTCATTAAATGTATTAGGCTTGGAGAATTCCTTGTAATAAGTTGTAATAATAGAAGAAACTTGAGGTGAAATATGAATCATGTTGCTAGACTACATTCCTTAAATTGTTGCCAATTTCCTCTTGACAATCCCAGAAATTGTGAGAGGACACATTTCATTCAATAAGTCTTGGACAAAAATGTGCCAACTACGTTTTTTGCATGTCATCAACCAAAGAGCCCCCCAGAAGAGAACTGGTGGTATTTTTACACCATACTGGTGTAGTTTTAAAGAGCGAACAAATAGCTATAAACTCATATCAAGCCCATTAGACTATGGCATTTTTTATTATGAGTTGCATCAAACTTGTCAAGCTGGTCTGTTTCTTCCTTCAAATGTAAGCTCAGTCACATGAGTTTCATAGCATTGCATATTTTACTGTTACCGTGACAAATTATTTCATATGATTAATTATTATTAATCATACAGTCCACACATCTAGGCCACTAAACAAATGCATAGACATAATTGTAACTAGCGGTTGACTGGATGACCGGCCATGACCACATTATCTTATTTATTAACCAAACATTTGATTTATGCTAATGCTGAAGAAAAAGAAACTACTCTCTGCTTTTCATAGCCTTTTTATGGCCCATGACTGCTGTGCTGGTGTATTTTGTGAAAAATCACATACAAATTGTCTTTAATAATGCTGGGGGATAGGTAAAAACAAATATCAAGAAATGTACTAAATAAATGACGACAGTATACAGTATATCTGAGCTGTAATAAACTGTAAAACATCATAACCTATGTTCATAAGTAAATAAATTGTTATGCAAAGTTTCACACACTGCGCTGCATTAAATCCAGTGGAATGGGAACTATTATGTTCACTTTAAAATGAAACATGTAGTCAGTCACTGCTCCTTGAATGTCCACAACATGCTCAGAAAGGCAAATGGTGATGTATTTCACCCCAATAACAATAAATATCAAATATTGGGACTTTTTCCAACTCTGGTCCTGGAGAGCCAGTGACCAGAGCAGTTTTGTGATTGCCTCCCTCAAATGCACCATGTTCAATTCACCTGCTAATTGCCAGGTTTGCAGTGAGGTTGGAAATCACTAAACTTTGCTGGACACCAACCCTTCAGGTCCAGAGTTGGGCATCGCTACTGTATAGCAATTGCATCTAGATACGGATAGGCAACTAGTATAGGACATGTCCATCAGGATATCGATTAGGAGCATGTGCAGGAACCTCCACCAGGTTATGTGTAAAAAGAAGGTGAAAGATATTACTAATTATTATGAAGCAGAAAGAGTGAGCACATCAGGACATTGTTCTGGGTGGTAAGCAGCATGTGTGGACATGTGTACCAGTAGAGTGAAGCAGTGGAAAATGAAAGCAGGCATCTTAATCAGGATAAGTAGCAAGCAAATCTACTTTGAGTCAGCCAGATATCTTGAGCCATTGCTCACATCTGTTCAACAGGTGGAGATATTAGATATATAGGAGATACTAGGGACAATCTGAATGGGCAGTCCACACTTTGGGCTTACATTAGCCAGTCTACCAAAGATGCATTACAACTGCACTTTATACAAATTTTAAATTGTTTTTGAGTATGCAGAATGAATTGTGAAGTTGTCACATGAGCAACAAAAGAAGAGAGAAATAACCCTTTTCACTTTAGGGCATTCCTTGCTTGTGGTTCTAGACTACAGAACTAAACATGTAAGGTTGCCTTCACTCCCGTTGGTAGTTGGGGTGTTGCTCAGTATTTGCATAAAAAACCCCAAGCCTATTTTTACCATGTCAAGTTGGAGACATGACAGTCTATACCGCTTACAATTGCAAATCACCAGTCTCACTGGCAGCTTATAATTCTTCAATGTCATTTGAGGGACCAAGTGGTTAGTGAAAGCAACTATTTATCATTGTGAACACACTCAAGCACCACAACCAAATGTGACCTCTGCATTTAACCCATCACACGTGCACACATGGAGCAGTGGGCAGCTGTTAACAGCACCCGGGGAGCAGTGTAGCGGGACGGTACCTTACTCAAGGGTACCTCAGTAGTCTCAAGGGAAATGTCCTAACCGCTAGGGCACCACAGGGGACTGTTAGTTTTGTGTCAAAGTTGAGAACATGCAAATAACAATACACACTTAAAACAGGTGGAGCTGATGGTGCTGATGAACACAATCATGTGGCAAACGGAAAATGAGGAGCTACACATGGCTGGTAAGTAAGGCCGAGCCATATAGTACCGTCCATGATATACTGGCATTGTTCCTCCCCATGATAAGAATGTCATATTGCAATACTGAGTTCACGGATGATGTGTTTATATTCTCACCATCTCACACACTTACAATACTCAATCAGTATTTGCACATCTACAGAAAAGTGTTTTGCATCATTTCTTTTAGTTTTCCAGGTTTTAGGCTGTGAATCCTGTGCATTTTCAATGGTATTTTAATTTGTGAATAAAATGTTTTATATCAAACATTTGACTGGCATACTGGTTTGCCATTTAATGGCAACAATCACTTCCTGTGAGTAGGAAAAGTTGCAGTATGCTAATATTTTGTGTAATAATTTGTCAAAACTAGTTGTCCTTTCTGGAATCACTTTTGGTAAGTACTAACTACTGCAGATCTGGAACACTCCACAAATCCTGCTGTTTTGGAGATGCTCTGACTTTATCCAAGTGGCTCAGATCCTTTTGCTCACCCATTTTTCCTGCTAACAGCACATAGACTTTATGAACTGACTGTTCACTTCCTGCCTTAAATAATATCCCACCCACAAAGTGATCACTGTACCAGTGGTGGTAATGTCTGAGCGTTGTATCTTCTAGCATGTGAATGGGACACCCCATGAGAAATTGTTGGGGCAGGGGATTGACATTTGTTTCAAACCCTGCTTTATGAAATAACCCCTCATTCTCCGGCTCTACAACTGAAAGACGCACAGAAAGTGTGGCCATGTGTCTAAAGACTCTGCTGAGGAGCCAAAGGAAGAGCAGACAGCAGCAATAGGACATTTATAAGCAAGTGCACGTGACTCAGGTTCTAAGCGATCAGCAGGTGAAAGAGAGCATGAGGTTATTGGTCAGAAACAGCACGAGTCTCTCAAGGAGGATAGTGCTCGATACAGCGGTGTACAGCTGTGCCCAGTGAGGAGCCAACGAGCATCTTCAGCAGTGAACGTAAAGCACAATGATTTTAGTTTGCCGAGTAAACAGTGAAGCGATCAGTTCAAATCAACAGGTCATTGGTGAGTGTAGCTGCGCTTACTGGGTGTGTGTGTTGAGGGCAACGTTAACATGAAGCACCCTTCGTCCCCCCTCTTCCCCCATTGCCCCGGCACTTACTCCCCGTGTGAACCCAGAAGGGGATGCTCCCGTCCCGGCTCAGATGGGGACCCTTGAAGCTGTGTTTGTACTCGAAGCGCCGATGAGGAGCGTCCCCGCCGCTGCCAAGCGCCTCCTGTAGTAACGCGCATACACACACCACCGCTGCCGCCACCAGCGCGCGCGCCGCCATCTTTCGCACTCACTCGCTCACTGCTGACGCAGCGTTGCCCGCGCGCAGCACCACGGGAACGCTCGAGAGAAGCCAACAGGGCGCGCGCTCATTGGTCCACGCAAGGAGCGCACGAGCCACTCATAAATATTAATTTAGAATAAACATTGCTAAATAAACACTCGTGAAGCGCACACACAATTCCTGCTTTAGTGTACAAAAAATAGCCAAACATTGAAAAAATGTAAGCCTATTTTAATACAAATGCCACATTTTGATAAATACGTAGTAATATTATATACACACTAATACATGACAAAAACGACAAATATAGCAATTACAATAAACAAAATAACGCGGAGTTTCTAACTCTTATTGAGAAGATTCGTTGTTTTTTAGTCAACATCACATATAAACTGAGTAAATTTTACACGTAAATATAAAAGCAAAGCAAACAAACAAACCAAAAGTCTTTTAAACCAAAACTTCACTTGTTGGTCGTAAAATGATATGTAATGTATATTCATATTCTTTCCTACCAAATATTTTTCTAAACATATATCAGTATTGTTTTATTTGAAAATTCTAATGATCCTTATTTCTCTATTTTTTCCAAATAGTTGTTGACTTCAGAGAGATGATTTTTTAACTGATTAATTATTTAAAACTTTAAGATGTCAGTCTGGCCCTATAATATAATAATGTATTTTATATATTGACTTTGTTAAATAGCTGGTGCTGGTGTGATTTCTGTTTTAACATTGCATTAATAAGATCTTTAGGATAAAAAAGTCTAAATGATGTCATTGATCAGTTTGACTGTATACAAGAAATCAGCTCTAAAAATGCATGACTGGTGCTTTCCATAAAAAGCAGTGTAGAGGATTATTTGTAGGGATGCACTAATGGGGGTGGAGGTGGGGGTTTTTAGGCCTATGCCAGTATCTGGTATTTTTCACATCCATCCATCCATCCATCCATCCATTTTCCAACCGCTTCTTCCGTTTCCGGGTCACGGGGAAGCTTGAGCCAATCCCAGCTGACTGCGGGCCTAAAGTAGGGTAAACCCAGGACAGGAGGCCAATTTTTCACATACATAACACATAATACAAAATTATTTTTAAAAACTGCACAAATTGGGATCTAGCTGGACTAGAAAAATATAATGTGGATATGACATATTTATTTCTATAAGCTTACAAATTAGCTAATCAATAAAAATGTACATATTTTAGCAAGGTATTCCAGCATTACCTAAACATTCTGCTCTTCAAGCGTGCCATTAGTGCATTTTAAAATATTGGTCAAATCTTAATATATGCATGATGGTGATTACGATTTTTTCATCACATGTCTGCCAGTACTGATATGATTCCAATATCATTGTGCATCCCTAATAATTTGACAAAAAATACAAAAGACAAAATTCTCTAACATATCACATATTATAGGGAGTTGTGAATGCTAACTTAGGCTACAAGATCTAAGATGGTAAAGTAAAAGAGGCCTTGAATCTTGCTGCTATTGCTAGATACAGCACCACTGATTATTTCACAGCATGCAAATTGACAGTTTGTTAGGTTATTAGGCCATACCACTGGAGACACAGTTAAGATACTGTAAGCACAGTTCCACTAAATAGCTGAAGACAAGAGAGAAATACAATCATGTGGGCTTTTTTATACAAATGTAATGTTATCTGTGATGTAGTTTAACAAACACTATCATGACTCCATAATGTGTTTAGGAGACATTGCTCAACACTGTTCACAGTGATATTCTGGGGCCACACTGTCAGCACAGATGGCATAGAGACAGAACTTGATAAACTAAATGCCACAAACATACCAGTGCTGATGGATATAAAAGTAAAGTTATGGGGGTGGGTCATTAATTAACATTTTAAGGTCAAACAACAAACACACAACTGCTAACATCATTAATAGTCATTGAAAGATACATTCTTATGTTAGAGAAACTAGTTATTATAAGGTCATATGATATAGGTCAGGTGTTCTTTTTGCTATTGAAGTGTTTTCTGTCATTATGCCAAAATCTAAAGAGGTCTTTAAGGCCTTTAGAAAAAAGGCTATAGATATTCTTGAGTCTGGCAATGGATTTGAAAAGATATTTTATTTATATGAACAAAAAATAAAAATAATTAATCTCTAAGTGGTTGGCCAAAATTGGCCAGACCAGACAAAAAAATGGCCTGAAAGCAGACCATTTCAAATAGAAAAAAGAACCTTCAAAAGTTACCCCCCAAATTTTATCACAGGGTCTGCATGTAATAGCATTAAAATGTAAAAATCCATATTTTACAGTCAGAAAGTTATTTTACCCACATGTGAGTGACAAGAAAAACCATTTGCTCTCCAACTGTTTGACAAAGAACATATAGCCAAAGACCAGGCCTTTTGGAATAATGTGCTCTAGATGAACAAATGATAAAAAGCTTGTAGTGATTGATTCTGAATTGAACTGAACTGAATTCTGCATCAGATCAAAGCCACAGAGAAATGAATCAGAAAGAAGAAATAGTTGGTAATGGAATGGCATTGTCAAAGCTCAGATTTGAACCCCACTTAAATGTTCAAATTGTACATGCAAGAAAACACTCAAACATCTTGCAACTTAAAGGAGTTTACTTGGAAGAGTGATCAAAAGATGATGCCAGACTGGTGGACAGCTATGCATGACCAAGGGTGTAATGCCTTTTTCCAGTTAATAATATTATATCTGTTAATAGTTTTGTTGAATAAATGATTGAAAAGGCTACTTTTTCTTGATTTTTTTCTTGAAGTACATCACCTTTGTCAGTAGGCATTGCTTGTTCAAATATGTTGAAAAAATTAACAATTCATTCACATTTCAATTTGATATTCTTATATACCACTAAACTACACATGCACTTATTCAAATATGTACAGTTGAGGCCAAAATTATTAGCCCCCCAGGAATTATGGAATATTTTCCTAAACCCAGTGTTTGCAGCATTGATGAAACTTGATATAATAAAACATTCACCAGTGCCATGTAGTAGATTTTGGTACATTTTGTAATATAAAATAAATTTTTAGGCTTGCTTTATATCAAATATAGTAAAAACTGGTGTAGTCAAAAATATTGAATGTTTGCTTTTAAAACACACCTTTAGTAATTCACCAATCAGCATTGAAACCACACCTGTGCACTCAATTGGCTTCCTAACAACATTCAATCAGCATAAAAAGACTCCAAGGAATAGGGCACTTGACCGCCAACGATATTCACCTTAACAAAGACAAAGAAAATCAGCCTGGAGCTCAGAAAAAAGATAGAAGTGGCTCATGTTAAGGGGGAAAGCTACACTGCCATTTTATGTTGACATTTTGGGGAAGAATATGCAGAAATCTGCTCATATTCTAGCCTTAGGTTGTCACTTGGTCTTCTAACAAGACAATGACCCAAAGCATACATTGAAAGTAGTCCAACAGTTCCTAAAGGATACCAAAACCAAGATCCTGGAGTGGTCTGCATGGAGCCCAGACCTCAATCCTATTGAAAATCTGTGGCGGGCGCTCAAAGTGAATGTCCATGCACGGAAACCATGCATTTTGGACCAGCTAGAACAATTTGCAATGGAGGAATGGGCCAAAATCCCTCAGGAGACCTGTGCCAAACTAGTAAAGAACTAGGTTGTTGTCAGTTGTGGCTCAGAAAGGGTACACAATTGACTCTTAATGGCCAGGGGGCTAATAATTTTGGATGTCTCATTTTTGCTGTTTATTGTTTCAACTCTGTGTATCAATAAAATATCCTAATTAAACTTAATGAACATTGTTATAATGTATTTGTTCCCAAAATAACAAACACTTGTTGTTAATGGTCATTTTCATTGAGAAATCAAGAGTGTTGTACAGCTGTATTTAAATAACTGACAACTAAAAGCAAACAAGCAAACAGTTTAGCAGTAGCAGTGTGTAAATGTGTCTAGAACATTCTAGATGTTTGGTATTTTTGAATATCAACTTTTAACCAACAAACTTTGTCAACACACAATGTGTAACAACAGCTCCTTGCCCAGCTAGTGAGCCTGTAATTAGCTTCCATGAGTACAGGCTGTATGAAACCTATTAGGCTGAGAACACTGGCCCAGGACCAGCTTCCTTTACCAGAAATTCTGCTATTGCTACTGAGACACAAATAACATGGCTGATCTCGGGACAGTCAGTCCACATTTGGAGGTGGTCACACCAGAATGAGTCATGTTCTTGAATAATGGGGTTTAGCTTACATCAGCCCTGAGGAAAGCTTGCTCATGGGGCCATCCAAAGCCTCCCAGCGGGTGGCGAGCGACAAAAACTCACTTTCCTTTGCCCCTGGGATTCAGGGCTAATGAGGAACACTCCTGAGAGAGACCCTGACCTTTGCTCCGAGGTCAGCCTCAAGCAGTTGCAATGCTGCTCAATGCTGGATCCTTACAAAAGAAAATGTATTAGCTTCTAAAAAGTGGAAGTGAGTTCATATATTGGTGATTTCCATAAATTACTTTATCATATATTACCTTATTACTTTATACACATGCTATTCTCCCAATTGATGCAACCATAAGCTGCCTTATCCCAGACACTTTTACCACTCTCAGACACTAATGTAATGCATGCAATTAACTTCCCATTGCTCAAAAACAAATGAACAAAAGAAAAAGACATTGTGCTGCTGTATATTCTGGTTAGCCATTAAGACTGGGGGAAAAGCACTGAAATTTTGAGCCCATGAAAAGCAGGTTAGTGAAAAGGACTACTCCAGCTGACCCTGCTCAGCAGCCTCCTCATTTACTATTGATATTCCACTAGTCTTCCATTATAGCATCATTAGCTTAGCCCAAACTACTTTCCTTTTCCTTTTTTTGCTCTACATCAGGTATTCATTAAGAAGTTAAGTCTCACTGTTAGAAGGAAATGCAGCATTTAAATAACAAAGGAGATGCAAATGCTCCCTTTGGAGCGGGCACAATGAGGTCTGTTGGGAGCTAATGGATTACTTAGTATGAGAATACCACTACAAATTAGTCAGGGCAAATATTTGGCCAGCCAATTATAGGGCCTTGGCCTGAGAAAGAGACAGACAGAGAGAGAGAGAGAGCAACCCACTAAGACCAGTGGGGCTTCTTGCCCCAAAATAAGACACCACGGCAAGTGTGTATGAGCTGCTACCACAGCATTAGTGCTGCAGATAGTGCTCATTGTGTGGGTTTTATCTGCCCGGTTTGCGAGCAGAGAGCCAAGCCATGGTTTCTGACCTCACAGTGGGGCTCAACTGAGGCTCAGCTCAATGAAGGTGTCACATCCTGCTCACAAAACAACATGCATTAAAACAAATAAACCAGAGCAAATCAAACAATATTATGGCATAGAAGTGAGGGAAAATAACCTTTCTGCCCATTTCCCTGCAATGAGAATACACTAATAAATGTGGTTTGAATAACCTGGATGGGACATCAGTTTGGATGTGGGTATTGACATGGAAGAAGGCTTTTATGAGAGGTTCATTTATATATTGGTGAATTAAATATTAAAGGCAAAATCTAAAATGTAAAGTAGACATTGCACATACTACCTGCATCATATATGAGGAGAGTTAAAAAAAACTTAATTCAGTACAATACTGAGCTTGAAAGGCACATTTATGGGCATCATTGGAAGTTTACACTAATGAATATGGATCATAAATAAATATTTCAGTGTATTTCAGCCAAGCAAACCAGAGTCATTTGAGGCACTGTGTTTGTTCCTCTTAAACACACTTATTTTATTCATGTGTGTGTGTGTTCAGCCTAACAATGGCCTACACATGAGGCACCCACTGTGTGTGTGAGTGTGTGTGTGTGAAAGAGAGTGAGAGTGCATGTATTCAAACATTACCTTAAAGTGGCTCAACACGGCCCTGTGTGGCTGCGTGTGAAGCCTTTTCTCACTATTCATCTGGACTAAAGTACATTCAGCAGAGAGCCTGCTGCCCCTTATTTATTGCCACACTAAAAAACGAAGGCCCTGGACAATACAGAATGGATTCCTTTATCTCCACAAGTACTTGCGTTCCCCCTCCAACTCGCTTTTCAGATACCTGCACGCAAAAAAGGGAAAAGATGGCAGAAACAAAAGGGATATCCTCAACTTTCCTCCCTGTGCCACCCCCTCCCTGCTGGAAGAGGGCCTTTATTCGGCCAAAGCCTCTCATTAACTTTGCTCATGCTGTCTCCCTCAGCATCGCCGCTGCTTAAGTACCGCGCTTTGTAAAAAAGCTACCAATTAGTCCCTCATCAGCTCCAATTAGAGAAGACAAAACCTGGGTAAAGATAACTCAGCCGGAGAGCTGGTTGGGGGTGGTTCAGGGTAGCCTGGCGAAATCTTCTGAGAAGCATTCATTCATGTCCTCTGTCCTTTTTTTCTTAAATCGCTCTTTCCTCATGCATTTACGTTTATTTATTCATATAGCAGATGCCATGCAACAGTATAGGGAATGTTTACAGTCTTTTTTTAAAATCTGCATGGGCACTTTAACTCATGACCTTGGCGTGTAAAAACAACAATTACAAGTTACAAAAACATGGTAATTTAAATTTAATTCTAAATTATTTGTAGAGAGAATTAAACAAATGCATGTTATTGTTCTGTTTTTATTGTTTGATTAATGTTTTTAATCATAATTATTACTATTAGAGGAAATGAACAGGTGTTTTTTGTCCCTCAATATACAAACAAAATAAATGTACTCTCAAAGGTACAAAATGATCCTTAAAGGGAAATTTCTCTCATTAAAAAAAATCTCCATAATGGTTATATTATGACAAAGTCATTCAGAGTGAAGTTCCTTGTTCTGGAAACACTTCAGAATTGTTCACAACTGTGGTCAGTGGAACCAGACATCTAAAGTGTCTAATGCCTCTAAGCAATACCTTACTAACCAATATTACAGTAAATGGTTATAAATACCAAATAATGTGTGATGCTTGAAAAATTACTTCAGAATAGTTTGTGGATAGAAATTTGACCAATAACATAAATTCCACTCCACATGTGTGGAGAGATGCATGCAGGGTGTTGTAAGGTAAAACAGCCCCCAGACTTTTCAGAGATTAACCACTAATTTGTGATCATCTACATATAGCAAAGAAGACTGGTCATTGTGGATAAAAATAGTTTTATTTGTGCTGTAGACATCGCAAATTAGAAGGTTTCTCTACAACACACTAATTCAAATCAAACCACTCCTAATGATTTTACATCTCAACAACAGAATCTTGCACATTAAATAAGTTTTAAAGGTATTTACATTTTAAATAAAAAAATGAAAAGAAATGTCTCAAAACAGGTCGTACAAAGAAAATGCAACTTTAAAAATTAATTGCAATAAAATCTGGTATATGTTCTTTGAATAAAGCTACTGAAGATAAACTTTTTATGGTACCACCTCAGTTTCAGGATTTGTGCTTTGAAAGCTACAGTTTTCGCTTTTTCTGGCAGTGTACTCTACCAGCTGAGCTATAGGAACACTCATGTCTCTCAGACTCTGTCTATTTCCCTCTGTCACTGTTCATTCTCTCTGCATCTCTCTAAGAACCCAGTTTTGTTGTGTTTTGGTGCAAGGCCTCCCAGGAGTCTGAGAGAGGACTATTCAACCTTTACCTGTGTCCATAAGGCCTTAGGCTTATGCACAATCAGCTATTGTGTGATAAATGCTTGCTTAAACTTAGGCCTTAACAAGAGCAAGCTTTCAGTTCTCTCTCTCTTTCTCTTACTTACTCTCAGAAAAAAAATAGTCAAAGGAGTGGCTTTCGCCTCATTAAAATTGAATTTGCACTGTCCTGTAATTACATGGGAGGGCTACAATGTATTTTTTTTCTCAATGAAAGTTTTTTGGGGCAGTTAATTTGGTGCATGCACTTAATCTCTTAAAGGCATTAATTAAGGCAGAGTGAAACCCTAATTTCCTCCATCAGGGCTGTCCGTCCATACGCGCCCCCTGTACCCCCGTCCCCACCCCTGCCGTCCTGGGCTGGATGAGCTTCTCTAATAAAATTACCTCATTAATGTCTTTATTTCAACACAGTAACTCATTCAGCCTCTGCCATTAAGCATTAGTTTGATGCTGTTTGAGCAGAAAGAAGGAGGGGCATTCACTCTTTTTGGGCCTTTTTCCCCTTCATAGCGGGCAGTTCTAAATAACGAGGGCCGCAGCCAGTGAGATATAATTAGGAACAAGGGGTACTTCAGCAAATATTTGAAATCTTTTAAGGCTGGCCCTTGTACACCAATCACTTGTCCATTAATTACTTCCAGATGGGATTTTGCAGAAATTTCTTGCCAAATTCCACCCCCTTTCCCCTTCACTCCATCCCCTCCCAACAACCTCTTCCTGTCTCATTCTCCTCCTTTTTTTAATCGCGTGAAGAGGACAAGCTTCGTTTTACGCAAGGTCCGTCTTAACTCATGTTAATTACGACACGTACAGAACCTCCCAAGTCGCCCTGGGCCCGGGTGAATGGTGCTATTGTGTGTGTTTCAATGAACAACATGTAAATAATGTTGTGCCATTAAACAAGTCAGTGGCTGCCTTGCTGGCCCCCAGCTGTCGAAATGAATTTAATGACATTGTTTAATACTTCAAAGGGCAACGCAATACAAAGCAGCTCCGACTCATTTGGCCAACAGAGCAGGAGCCTCATTAATGATGCACTTTCCTGCAGCTGTAGCTGAATGATGTAGAAAAAGTGTGTTCATAAAACTTCCCAACTGTGGAGGCAGATTATTAAAGCAACAGCACTACAAATACTTACACAAAAATGTAACTTACACAATTTCCTCTACACCTTGTTGCCTAAAGTTTGCTTCTTTAGTTGGTGCAAACACTGCAATCTATTAAAATGGACAGAGGAACAGGCAAAGTTGAAGATGACAGCAGCACCATTTTTTTTAGCTATGCAACAAGTTGAATAATATTGTACAGTGTCTTAAAATGTTTATATAGTCATACAGTATCAGCAAGTCTATTGGAGATTTCTCAACAACCTGACATGGTTTGAGGTGAGTGTGTGATGATTTAGGCATACACATGTAAAATGCCAAGTTATGGGGTACAGGGTTCCATTACTTGTAAGCACAAGCAAAATAAAACAGAAGCAAACTTCAGACACCAAATATGTCTTGCCTGATCAACTACAATTGCTGTAGAAGGTATGCATTGATGTCATTTTCCCACCGTAATACACCTTCTTGGTCAGACTGAGGGGCAAAACATGCTGGAACATGGCTACCTTAGTAGAGGCAACTGTGAAACTGGGAGTAAAACAATTTTCTGCAGGTTTCCAGGTTTTCTGTAGCGGGATGGTACCTTGCACAAGAGTCTGTTTTCAGCTCACCGGATTGTTATGAAATGTTTCAAAATGGCACATCTGAAAAACTTCTTACTCTTATTTTGCTTTTGCCCTGTTTTTTAGTTTGTTGCCTCAAATTCTAAATTTGGTTATATTTACAAACAATTCATTGATAAAAGTTGATGATCAATGAAACATTGGAAATCTTTTCTTTGAGCTAAAAGTTTGAGTTAGCAAATCACATATTCTGTTTTTATTGCATTTCATGAACATTTCCAGAAATGGAATGTGTAAAATATGATTATTAAAATTCTAAATAAAAGCCAAAAAAGGAGATACAAGGTGGTATTATTATAAAGGAAGTATCTCATTAATTAGCATTGTGCAAACCACATGCCTAAATCATCACGCACTCACCGCAAACCATGTCTAATTGTTAAGTTATCTCTAATAGACTTACTTATGTGGTTTCTGACTCTGCACAACATGGTTATCTCAATCTGTTGTCATCTGTAGTGAGTTACACACGTGGACAAAATTGTTGGTACCCTTCAGTCAATGAAAGAAAAACTCACAATGGTCACAGAAATAACTTTA